>JACSOR010000047.1:0-82473 GCA_015585785.1 Penicillium dipodomyicola | reverse complement strand
TTCGTCTGGTTGTGGAGAATAAAATGAGGTAAGTCGCGAAGCGCCAAACCTGCTGGTTCTGCAGTTCGGGTTTCGCAGAGAGTTTTCCGAGAGTGATTCTCGCTACCATCTGCGCAACTGGTTCCATTGCAGAGACGTAGCCGGAAAAATATAAAAGGAGCTGGATTCCCAGCCCAAAAAGAATCAGGACTTCGGTCCTCACACTCCGATGTGTCATAGTGTCCCTCTCTTGCCTACGGGCTTGAGAGTCTCCGTGACCACGGCGGTCGCTGCCACGGGCCCAGTGATATAAGACCTGCGCTCCCTCGCTGCCACGAGCCCCGCGAGTGTAAAAAGGTGCTTCGTAGGATAGGTCTGCGTTAACAACAATCCTCGCAGGATAGGTCTGCGTCATTAATATGCCTCGCAGGGGGGTGCTGCATCAACAAGACTACCCCGTAGGATAGGTCTACGTTATCAATATACCTCGTAGGGGGGTGCTACGAAAACAAGACTACCCCGTAGGATAGGTCTGCGTCATCAATATGCCTCGCAGGGGGGTACTACGTCAATAAGACTACCCCGCAAGATAGGTCTGCGTTAACAACAATCCTTGTAGGGAGGTGCTACGTCAACAAGACTACCTCGCAGGGGGACGCTATAATAACAAGTGAGACCCGTAGGAGACCGCTACGTTAATAAGTTCTCTGCGGGAGATCGCTACATTACCAAGTTCTCTGCAGCCTAGATCCTGCGTCAACAAAGCGCCTCGCAGGGACATCTACGAAACCAAGAGTCTCCGCACGGACATCTGCGATAAAAAGACCCTCTAGCCCGTGTAGGCACCTCTTCGTGGTGCTAGGACCAGTATTCGAGTATTCAAGAGTACTCGAAGAAGTAAAGACCTACGCAACATCTTTATCGTCTATTCATTATTCCGAAGGGTCATTATTGGATATATAAAAGGAGCCCTAGTCAGAGATCTTTGCTAATTTAATAGCCAAAATCATAAACTAACAACTAAAGCGTCTTCATTATCAAAGGACGTATTTCCCATTCCTTCCCTTAATAGCTTGCGATCTAGTAGCTTCCTCACTACAATAAAAATTGGTGTCTTACATTCAGATGTAGGCAAACAAAGATGAGTGTTATCTTAGAATGCTTGTAATGTTAAACCGTTAGTGTTGATGTGAGTGTTAATGTGAGTGTTAATGTGAGTGTTAATGTGAGTGGTGATGTGTGTTGATATATGTTGATAAGCGTGGTGGTGAGCGTGGTGGTGAATGGTCGGGCGGTGAAAAAGGTGGTCAACATCTAAACCTTACCATCGGTCCATACCACCCTCAGATTATGTAAGTTTCCTAAATAGGGGGTTCAACTTTTGGAAATCTATCACTTGTCACCCACCCCTAATAACCACTAGTATAGCAGATAATTAATCATAATGAAGGTGAATCCTAGTATATAGTATAACTAATATGTCGTGTTTATAATAAATTTACTAATGAGACTAGTAGGCATTATATTATGAGTAGTTTTGCAGGCTCAGCATGTTTTGTAGTCATATATATATTTACACGCAATGCAGACGCATCACCATTTCTATACATTTCGGATCACACTTTCAATTTCACTTAGACTCGATAGTCCATTGCTTTTACTAGTTTTGGTTATAGCTGAACACATCCATTGTATACCTTTCTACTCAAATAACCTAAATACGTAGCACTATAGGACATATACGTGCGTGGCTAAACATTATAAAATTATAAAATTTCATATGACTGAAGTGCTTATTAGTAAGCGACCTATGGGCCCATTAAATGACATGGGGCTACGGTCAACCGCCCGCCCGCCCAGTGCGAATCTATGGGCCTCATGGCCCGTGGCGAGGTCTATCAATGTCTCACGGACGTAGTACGGAGATTTTCATACCATCTCACCCACATAGATAAATATATCAATCACTATAGATTCTATTTCGTAGCGAAAATTTCTAGTCCCATTTAGTTCACTCGGTAAAGTTGGCATATAGCCTCAATCCGATAGGGATAGTAGATCCACTAGTTCAACTATAACCAAGCAATACGCCTAAGACCCACATATAGAAGCATATAATAAGGTGCCGAACGATTAGCTTAAGTAAAATGAGCCATACGGTAGGCTTTATACCTTACGAAGTTAGAGTTACCACTTCAGGCGGCGATTATAAGTCACTCGACCTTACCCTATTTCAGCTCTTATATCCTAGAGAGCGTAAGAATCAAAGTATTTTACTATAGAGATAACCATATTACTAAGAGATTTAGATAAGCAAGCAATTAAGAATACCCGGTTAGCTCCTACTATACCTCAGTAACGACAGATCATATTTTAACCAATCCCGGATCGAAGTGATAGCAATTGCCTTTTAGGAAGTGGTGTCCTAAGTTAATATAATCAACCATATTCTACTAATAAGAGAACACGGTTGAAACCCGATTAGAACCCGATTGGGTTCTAGCAGTGCCGTCTAAAACGAATTTCCGTTAGGTAATATCCCCATAGGAGTGCTAGTTCGCTCGTAGTCGTAGTAGACACTCCGGCCATCCTTCTAGGAGCAACCATTACATAAGCGTTGATTAACGGTAGAAGTTTTCCTACAGGATCTAGGGGCTAGCCCAAGAGGTCGGACGACCATTCTAATTCGATATTGTTTCGGATACCAAAGTCTTTACAGTGGCTGCCTATCCGAACAGTAACATGCCCACGTGTCCTCCGCAGCGCGGTGGGCTCGACGAATATATGATCTATTCTCAAAAAAACCGTCGAAATAGGGGATGTAGGGAATCCGGATTTCCTGACAAGTGCGTGATATGTTAGGAGACGATATGAACGGATAAAGGATACGCGCGGTCGACTTGACTAACCTGCAGCTGCAGTGTCACCCAGGGTAAATGGTCTTTGCAGATAGTGCTTCGGCTTGGATAGGAAATGCGTGCATAAGAACCAACCGGGTACACCACAACACTTTTGACAGCCCTCATGATGCAGCTTCCTGTATGCCCGAGGTGATCCTTGGGTGGTGAGCTCTCATTGGCTTGCCTGTGCCCCGATCTTACCCTCTCGGTTTGTACCTGAGATGACCAATGTCAAATTGTAGGCTAAGAATGAGAAGACTTTGCGTCTCCTTCTCCTTGCAGGTGGACTTGTGCTAACAGCCTGATTGTCTGCGGAGGTACGCTCATCTGCCAGGAAGCAAGACAGAACATCAGCATTCCTGTGTCTTTTTCCAGTCCCGGAAAGACAACAAATGTCATCCGAAGACAACGAGGATCACGCATTCAATCCCAGCAGCCTACGCCACCTGAAGGTATTTGAAAGGTTGCATGCTTAGTCACAGGTATGATTCGGGTAGTGGTATAGGCTAATCGGGGAGCTCGAGCAGACAAGATATTGGTTCGCGTGGCATTCGACTCGAGTGACAGAAATGAGGGTGTTCTCCTGTTGTACGATCCGAGTCAGCAAGGATTGATCTAGTTGGACGAGTTGTCGTAGCGTACCTGTTCATGGAAATCCCAAAGTGCGCTTGAGACGGGACAATCAGTTTGCGCAATGATCATATCGGCTTCACAACTAGATCACTTACAACTCTCTGCAATGCAGTCACCAGCCATGCCACGTCGCATTCAAGCTCATCGCCAAAAAAAGCCGCGCTGGGGTACACCAGACAATTCGTTGAGACAGTAAACGCGCGTTACGAACCCACTTGCGATAAACATTGCTACGTATCTGGGTTTGAAAATGAAAGCAAGCTTCGAGACAGTTGCAACCTGGCCGAGTCCGGTTCTGGCATTCGATCACAGGGACGCCTCAGGCCCACATGGTAACCCGTGAGACATCGGCTTGGACCATGGAACATACTCAAAGGATGTGGGGTAGGGGTGGCAAAATATCTTACACATTCATCTGCAGATCCATTATCAACTGGCCTTTGAACTACAGAGATCTTAATTTTCTCACATCATGCCAACGGAAATTGCGTACTTTGCGAGTTTTGTTGTAATCTAGACCACTGGCTGTTTACAGTGAGAGGAGGTACAACTTAGTAGCAAAAGACAATGTCGTTATTTTATTGGAGTAATTGAACATTTGAGCTTTATCAAAGTTAGCCCGAGGGAATATGGTCGACCCGCCGTCCCACTATCCACAATTTCTTCAACAGCATGCACTTTTCATACCTTGGCATTATACAAGGCATTTCATGGAATCAGACTTGGTATAATACTGAATATATTTTTTCGGGTCAATGGCCAACCAGCGATCTATTCTTGAATATAGCGCCTCGCCCTTTCGAATTCCGGGTCCCAATGAGTAGTGTAGGGGATAATCGGCATCACAGCTAAGGGCCAATTTAATCCAGGCCTCATCTTTAAACGTCGTCCTCCAGAGACGAACAGATTAAGGTTCGTCAATGAAAGACAATGCATTGCCGCTTGCTTTGCTTGGAAAGGCTGACTACGCTTAGACCGTTAAACGGTAGGCCATAATGGTCACTGCACTATGTTACGGTATATTCAGGCGAAATAACACTGCAGATTTCACTTTGATGCGGCTTGCTCAATATTTCTCCCCAGTAAAGCTTTGGTGATGGGAGCGGAAAAAAAGTGGCTATATCGACTGAACACGGAGTGAACGTCGAAGGCCGGTCGAATCCAATGTAGCTGACGGAGCTGGGGGAGCTGGGGGACTAATATCTTAATGCTATGGTCACATCCGTCTAATAACCTGGATCTGAATATTCGTCTCTGAATTTGGCAGTCTGACGAGTTGATGGTGTGATAATATACACGGACTCTTGCAAAATATCTGATCGCACTGATCGCAGAGTCGAAATGGCAGCTTATTTTACACGATATCCGAGGTTGACCGCACAGCCTCGGCTTTTTCCACCGCGATCTCCCTACCTGGTTGGATCTTGATTAGTGAGAACGCCTCCTGTCTCCAAGGTGGTAACTGGGTTGGGTCAATCATTTCCATTTCCTGTAGTCTCTCCAGGTTCATTGTTTCTAAAGCTTCTGATAGCGGGAACCTGGCGAACGATCCACAATTCTTGCGTCCTCTCTGGGCCCGACGTAGGGTGCTCCCATATGGGATGTTTTCGGGGTAGGGTATGCAGTCTAGTGATGGTGGTTTATGCACGGTAGCGCAGACGAAGGTGAGTTGGCAGTGCATGTGCCTCTACGTCGGGTGTGGTTGTTGCAACCGTTCGAAAGGCAAAGAGGATGCAGACGAGAGCCGCCCGTTGCACGGTACGGAGGTGTCGTATATGGGTCTTGTGACGAAGTGTGTCATGCCAGACGGTCGAAGCGTGTTCGATGGCCGGTGCGACGACGCTTCATAGAGCTGCCGCATTTGGTCCGGGCGGAGCAGTCGCACAGCCCCACCCCGCCCCCCACCCAAGGCGCGATGTTGACCTTGGTGGCTCGTCTGACCGCTTGCTGCACGTGTCCTTTCCACCGTAGCTCATGGTCGAAGACCCACCTCCCCTCCCCCCCGAAGTGGTTGGCAGTCGTGGATGGTTCAATCACACGTTTTACATCTGTTCCTGGGCCCCTGAGAGCGAATTCCCGAGCACGAGGACCCCTAGGTATTATACATGAGGAATTAGGAATACCAATTAAGATCCGAGGAGCAATTGTAGTTCCATGTTTTACCCAACTAAACCGTCCACGTCCGGTACTGCACGGTCGTATAATTTTTGCTTTTCTGAGATTCTGTTCATCCTCGGTATTGTGCCGAATGCGCTGGTCGTGTTTTCATAGTGAGCCGCGGGTTGCAATTCTACGTCTTATCTTTTCTTGCCTAAACCAAATTCCATCCGCTTACAATAGAAATGAAGTATTCATTGTTACCATTGCATGTCTCCAGGTTCGATAAATAATTATTGTATCATACAAATTGATGCATTGTAGCAGCTTCAGCCACAGAACTGGTTCAATCTTCTATCATGTGAAATACTGTAAAGAATACTGCAAAGAGCGGAATTAAACTCTCTAATGGCTATTTCCCAAGGCAATTTGCTGCAAATGTATGGTCAGCAGTTTTGCTTCATCTCTACCGCACACGTCTGGCAATTGACTGTATATTCCTCCCCTCAAATTGTCGACCGATACTAGTCTTTCCCTCAGGAAGGCTTAAATTTCCCAGTGTACCAAGGCAGTTATTTCTTGTCAAAGAGTTAGTATATCCCATGTGTAGATAGGTATATGTGGAATGCTGAACTCACACCGCAGGCATTGCAAGCGCAATCCTTTGTGGAGCAAGTGCAGCTCTGGGGTCCAGTGCAGGAACATGTGGATCCGCAGTTGCAGGCCATATTTGCAAAGTAATGGGTAGGGTGGTTGAATCTATTGGATGATCTGGGAGGAATCCGATTGACGGTTTAGTCGCAAAAGCCTGGGGACCTTGGGAGCCTTTATAACTTTCAATGGGCATGTAAAAGGGCGAAAAGGATGATCGGATACAGACGTCACCCGTGGTCATGAGGTGGTCTTGATTGATTACTGTAGAGGGCAGGGACTAAACGTCATCATTACAGTGAAACAGTTGCGTCACCGCCAAATGCATGGATAGGTCGTCTCAATTCTCATTTAAAAGAAAGATTTATATCATTGTCAATTAATGCGCAATAGTGAATCAATGTCGCTTACGTGTAAATATGCACCTGGTACATTTTGTTATCTGGAACACGGCTGATTCCAAGCTTCATATTCATCCAAGATACCGTACGTACCTACCTGGCTCGATGCAGCGTATCACTTTATATTTCAATGACAAGATGTCCGTTGAGCAGGTGTCGTGGTCTCGGATCCTCCACATTCAAAAGCTACTGTAGTGAGAAAGAAGGTTTAACTATGGAGTATCGCTAGGGACGAAGGTGGATTGGCAACGCCGGGTATGTAGTCTGAACCTCGGGGAATACAATGAATAATCACTTGCAGAATATATGCTTCATTTTAAGGCAGATTGCTTCCAGAGTGCTGGATCAGAGAGAGCCGTCGCTACCTGTTCAATAGTATCAGTAAAGGACATTTGCTGAAGACCTGAGATGTTTTCGCATAGTTGGCGCAGGATACCAAGGCACAGATACTTGGATATCGCTGGGGCATATTTTTTGCGGGCTTTAGCACGGAATGCCAAGGTAGGCGCCTCTCCCGTCCCCTTGCAAGAACTTGATTCACTGTGAGGATCCGTTGCCCCGCAACGCCCAGCCCGTGGATGTTGATGGTCCGTACTATGATTTTAATGCTGACGTGGATCCAGGAAGACTCACCCACATACCCGGGCTGCCGAGTTGGCGTTGACCAAAATCAACGGGAATGTGAGTTTCACGCTTGGTGTTCGCATTGACGAACTTTGCGAATTTTATCGTCCCTCCTTTCAGTGCCTATCATGCTTGCAGCAACGCGACGTTGCTAGGAGATTTTCCGGTGAAAGCAGCCAGTCGTTTGTATGTACTCCAACCGTCTTCCCATCGCCATTAAGCGCTCCTAAGATGGCGAGTATGACTTCTCCATGTCATCAGGAGGCCTGGTGAGCGGTCTCAGCGGTCTATGTAAATCCACTACCTTCCAGTGGTATGGCTGGCCGGGTCTGGAGGTGCCCGGACCCGAGATTCCGGTGGTTAAGCAACGCTCGAAATACGAATATGGCGCGGTGCCGGTCTTCATAGACAACCACCTTACAGATCGCCACTACAAGGGTTTTTCAAGTAAGTGCTTGCAATTTCGATTATCGGGTTTATTTATACTAAACAGCATCACTTAAATGCAGACTCCATCCTCTGGCCGCTATTCCATTATCACCCCGGTGAAATGACTTTCGACGAGTCCGCCTGGGAGGCATACAAAAAAGCCAACCGTCTTTTCGCCAAGGCTATATCCGATGAAGTTAGGGACGGTGATTTGATCTGGGTGCATGACTATCATCTGATGCTACTGCCTGAAATGCTGCGCAAGAAAATGGCGAGGAGCAAGCAGAGTGTCAAGATCGGCTTCTTCTTGCATACTCCTTTCCCCAGCAGCGAAATCTACCGTATCTTGCCTGTGCGTAATGAGATTCTTTTGGGCGTTTCGCATTGTGACATTATCGGATTCCATACGTATTATTACACACTCGTCATTTCTTAAGCAGTTGTTCGCGTTTACTGTGAGTGAACCCGCGAAGGGCGCTTATCCATGGGGCTAATGCAATAGTGGGCTTAACACGACACCCAACTGGATCGAGATTCAAGGAAGGATAGTTACCTCCAGTGCTTTCCCGATCGGCATTAACCCCGATAAGTTCAAAGAAGTTCTTCGAAACAGGTTGTCCAGAAGCGCATTGCGGGGCTGGAATAAAAGTTCGAGGGCATCAAGCTCATCGTTGGTGTTGACCGTCTGGACTACATTAAGGGAATGCCGCAGAAGCTGCATGCGTCGGGAGGTCTTTCTAAGTGCCAACCCACTCTGAAGTGCCAACCAACTCTGGGTTGGCAAGGTCGTTAATCGCCGTACCAAGCCGACAAGATGTCGAAGAGTATCGAAACCTGCGGCGGTGGTGAATGGGTTAGTTGGCCGCATCAATGGGAAGTTTAGCACCGTTGAATATATGCCTATCCACTTTCTTTACAAATCAGTTAATACTCATGAGCTAGTTGCGCTCTACGCCGCGTCCAATGCTTGCGTCGTGTCTTCCACGCGTGACGGGATGAATTTGATGGCTTACGAGTACATTGCGTCTCAGCAGAAATTTCACGGTGTTTTGTGCCTCTCTGAGTTTGCAGGTGCTGCACAAAGTTTGAATGGCAGCGTAATATTCAACCCTTGGAGGCCGGTCGAGCTGGCGAGTGCATATAGAGCAGCTGTCACCATGGATGATGAACAGCGCGTCTTAAAGTTCGCTAAGCTTGAAAAAAATGTTTCCAAATACACCAGATATGAGCGTTGGTCTTGTCCAAGCTGTGAGGCGGCAGCTAATCTCATTTCCAGTGCATTTTGGGGCCAATCCTTTTTCACAGAGCTCACTTGAACGTCAACCCGCTCCGCCGAAAAGTTACAATCCACAGAACTGGCCGTAGGCCAAACTAGCAGGGGCTATGCCGCTGTGTCTGGGGCTGCTACATGATGACGTGTCGTTGCCTCAGAGCTCAGAGAAAGTTGGCCGCTGTGGCACACGGTGGGAGAATGATGCGCGGCCGTGCGATTACTGCTTCTCTCCTTGGATAGAATAACTTTGCCGCTAGGCAGGCGAACTGACATGTACAGTATTTTTAGTAAAAAGGTAAAAGAAACAGGAAGTCATTCCAGTTCACTTGTCAATTGTTTGCTGGTATGTGGCGGGGAGGATGCGTGTACCGACTCTTCTCCCATTTCATGGTTAAATGGTTTGAGGAATACTATATACCTAAAAACCTATTTCCTCGATTTACTCTCCGCATATCCTGTCGGGAAACCGATCGATATTTTCAGTAACGGAGCTCATGATGTCATAGTGAGTCAATTGGGCCAGCGACGGGCGGGAATGAACCGAGATAAAGCATGCGAGAAGGCAATTTTTGTCGTAACAGGTACAATGCCAAAAGATTGGTTTCTAGAGACCCTTTACATAAAGGGATAATTATTATCATCCCGTTGCCAAGAACGTGGTGAGGTAGAGATAAAGGGAGAAGGATTCTGGAAAACCAACAACATGGGCCTTGCAGTTGCGCGGTGGTAATTGAATCAGAAGATCAGACGTCATCGTCAGCTACGGTGCTATAAAGCAAGGTAAGCCCAATGGTATTTTAGTTTGCTTCTTTCCGGAATTTAGCTATCATTTGCGACCCACTTCGCTTTCGGGCGTGCTGAGCTTATTGGTGGTTGTTTTCTCCGAGCCAATGTAAATACAACGTACATACCCTCGCAGTCGAGAAAGAGTTGTGCTTATTATTCACAGGTACCAATGCCTTGTTTTACAAGGTACCACCAAAACGCGCATATAGGGAATCTTTGATGTGATAACAATCGGAACGTGGAGGTGGGGTCTAGTTGTGAGACGTATTGCAATTAATCTAGGATAGATACTACGCTCAGCATGGTTCATATGCAGAATGAATCACTTTTCAATTCGGGGTCATTTATAGTGCGTCGGGTATAATATCTATTGTAGATTGAAGTAAAAATCAGAAGCATTAGGGTTATTTTCGTGGTGAGCCACTGTGCCATCTGCCGCCAAAGACACAGGCGAGGCTGTAGACAGGGCCACTGCTGTTCCCTTTCCCATAGACCCATCGGAAGATAAGATATCCGAAAGAGACGAAGATGGACGCCGCAACGAGCTCCACTCGAGTAGTAGTTTTTGTGTCATCTCTGTGAGCTGTAGGTTGATCCGACGGTCTCCGCATTTTGCATGGGCAAAAACCCTGTTTTTGAGCTGCCAGACGTCCTCCTTCAATCCGTTCACCTCAGCTAGAAGTGTGTTTCGCTTGGATGTCGCGTCGTTCAGCGCATGCTGGATTTTGAGTTGCTCGTGCTTCTTCTTCAGGCGGCATTTGTTCGAAGCAGCGCGGTTACGTTCGAGATACCGGGCCCTCTCCGGGCTAACAACATCTCCGGACTGAGCGTTCGAGCAACGCCGCCGCTTGTTGGGCCCCACCTCGGGTCTGAACACTTGTTTCAATAGCAAGTTTCCCGTATCTTCGCCGCCGAAATTGGCGTGCAACGGTTGGGAGAGCTGCTGATATTGTTTGGAGATGAAGTGGAAGGAACTTGACCACACCGTATCTGCTGGAATTACGAATTGCGAGTCTGATGGGGAAAGTGTTATGGTACTCGGCTGCTCCAGAATTGTAGCCATCGCACAGATTAATTTCTGAAAACCAATGCCGTGTTATGGCTGTTGAAGGATGATAATATATTAAAATATGATAATGTAGGAGGGAGAAGATATTAGAAATATTGAGAAAGGTAGACGGCAGGCCTTCATTTCTGACTATTATACCGATCTCGAACCAACCCTCTATGAGATATATTCCGTTCTAGGAATCGAAACCAGATTGGAACATGATGTCAATAGGTCGGCAGATTCATAGTAATAACGCATAGTGTTGCTATTGTTGACCACGGCCGACAACTATAGTCCTAGGTGTGCCGCTCGCCTGTGGATTACGTTAACTACTGCACAAAGCAGCGACCTAGAATGGATTAAGTCATTTTGAATATATTCCCGGGGAACAAGTTGCAAGAGCGGGTCGGTGTAACAATTTCGAAAATTACTGTAACTCTTACAGGAGAATCTAGACTACCTACAGTACGTGATAGGTGCAAGTAATGAATCGGTGGCGGGGTAGTAGGAGCTAGTGACGCAACACTTCGCTCTTCCCCCCTCCTCCTTACTCTGACCTACGACGGACATTCCCCCGATTCAACTTACTTTACACTTCAAATTTCTTTCTCTTGCGTCATGTCGGCCCCTCCTAAATACGCAGGCCTTAAGCTCCTCGGGGGAACCCCGCAGGAGACGCAGCATACACTCGAAATATGTGCGCTCACATCGTCCTTTAAGTTGCATTGAGATTTCAGTATCTAATAAGCATTAGTCCTAGATTACGTGTTGTAGTGCAGCCATCGCCACAAACCGGACGGAGCCGCTGTCCTATCAAGGCAAACGAGTTTACTTTAAATGGGATGCTCCAGGTCAGGCAGTCGGACCCAACAACTCATACGTTACTACAACGACTGCGGACCAGCCCAAGTTTGTTGGCTGGAGCAGCCAGTTGAACTTCACCTACTCGCCGCTGACGATCACCGGTCAAAACCAGGGCTACACCCAGCAACCAGAGGGCTTTGTCTTTGGGGACGACGGGATTATCAACGGCACAACAGCAGCCATGCTGACCGATCTCGACCTGTTCGTAACCCCGTTCAACACAACCATGGTCAACCCTCACATCGTCGCTCTTGGGCTGTATCAGGCAGGTTAAGCAGAAGGAAATGACTTGTTAAATGTAACATTAATTATACCTTAATAGGTGGTAGCGTTGAATCCGAGACGATCGTTGGCAAAGAATCAAATTTCAACTTCGTCGTCCGACTTGTCGTTGACCCGTAGATCCCACGGTAGGCGTCAGATTACCTGAACGCTCCACATTGTCTGAGCATGCCATGTCGCCCTGCTACAAAATCAGAGTCATAGACATAAGCACTCAGCAATTCACGATGTCTCATATAGTATCTGACGGCTCTCCCGATGTCGCTGTCTAGGTTGGTGTTAAAAGAGAATGGACTTTTGTACGCCCGAAGAATCAACCAAGAGAGAAGCAATGTCAAGGATTACCCCATAAAGGGGAGCAGGTGAAGCAGATATTTTAGGGCGCTTTTTGCGGGGATTTACGGAGGACTAGTCTAATTCCCCTATTTAGCGATTCTCGATCTGAAGGAGGAGGTATTGGACGCTTCGTTATTGAAGAGCTATATCGCCGATTCTGCCTATTTTGATCGTACATGAAAATGGCATTTTCACCATGATAATACGCCTTCACACACTGCAATTATCGTACGCGAAGCTTTGGATGAAATGCAGATCGAAGTTATGGATTGGCCACCACATTCACCTGATCTGAATCCAATCGTGAATCTATGGACTTTGCTAAAGAAGAAAATATACGAGCTGCGGCCAAAGTTGCTTCATATGCGATATATTGATGAAATGAAGGATTTACTAGTGGCTACTGCGCAGGAAGCACGGAATCCACTAGAGTGGAAGCACCTAGAGAATCTATCGGGCACTATGTCACACCGCGTGGAAGCTATTATCGAGAGCCAGGGCTGGTATACGCCATACTAGCTAATTTTTTACGAATTCATGAAGTTTTTGAACCGGCAGAATATTATGTAATTAAGGTGTGATGAAGGGGTGTGAACACTTTGGCAGTGTCACTGTACTATCTCACTTTTACTAATTTTTTACCTGTCTCGAGCAAAATGGCTTCGTCCGAATCGACCTTTCTTGAGAAACACCACGTTTATCCTGACTAAAGCGCTTCCGTCCTCTTAGCTTAAAGCTTTCTTCGTCGGTGGTGGACCGCTCGCCACCATTGTCTGGTTGAGGTATATCTCAGACTTTGGATCACAATGAGAGGTAGAGATGCCACCAAAAGTTGTTTTGAATAATAAAAAAGCACAAGCTAGACAGGTAGGATCCGGAAAATGGATACTTTTGTAGGAAGTAGTCATGGGTCAGTCTAGGGCTATGGGCTGAGAAAGTGTCCACCGTTCAACGGATTCCTGCAACACTGCTTTCTCATAAAATCCTAGAACTTCGGCGTAACTGGACCAAAATTAGCGTGGGTTTAGACATAACGAAGGTTACACATACAGCTTCGATTTCCACACGTCATCTGAGCAATAAGATCCGTCACAATTCCCATCGAATATTTTTTCGGCTGTCGGTTCATCCGTGGGGTCATGGTAAGGCGCAAAATATGGAGAAGCAAGAGCCTCGGAAGCGGAAATACGCCCCTGCGGATCAAAAACCAATGTCTTCCCCAGGAGGTTGATGGCTGCCAACGTTAATATAAAGACATATGGATCGGTTTACAGCAGCTTACCCTTTGGGTCAGCGTTTCGAAAGATGTCTGAAAGTGGCTTGCCCTCACGCTTCGGGAGCGAGCCAATGTACCTCAGCGTCTGCCATGCAACCACAGGTCAGCAGGAGAGGTTGAGGAATCTTCTTTCGATTGCACACTTTTTGGGGACTCATGGTTGGTGCCGCACACATGCTTTTACCATACTAACATTTTGGGCGGTTATCTTGGCTATGACATTTTCAGACGGTGTTCCAAGAACTTCTGTGGTAACACGGAACTGGTCTATATGGTCCCGCCCCGGAAAAAGTGGCTTCCCTTGCAGCATTTCAGCGAAGATGCATCCTGTACTCCAAATGTCAACATGTTCGTCATATCTTTGCCATGTAAGCATGGTTTCAGGGGCCCTGTAGTATCTGGTGGAAACGTAGCCCATCATCTGAGGTTCCCGAACTCGCGCCAGCCCAAAATCGCATATCTTGAGATCGCAGTTCTCATTGACCAAGACGTTTCCCGGGTTTAGGTCACGATGAACTACACCAGCCGAATGAATATATTTTAGGCCGCGCTAAGCATCCGGTTAGCGACAGGTACCCGCGAACAGTTACAAGCAGTCTGACCATTATTTGGTATACAAATAATTGGACAAATTCGCCCTCAATTGGCTTCGTCTTCAAAAGAGTCTGAAGATCGGTTTGCATCAGGTCCGTGACAAGGTAACTGCATAGGTCAACACATAGGACTTGAATCTGGAAGGTTGAAGCGACATACATATCTTCCGAAGGAGATATAAATATATCGACTAGGTTGATGATCTGCTCTTCGTCAAGCCTACCCGTCCAAATGTTGCTTTTCTGTCAACGTACGTTCTCATGCTTCAGGTGTTTCAGCAATTGTATCTCCTTGAATATATGCTGCGCGTTGCCTGCCGTCTTCAACGGCTCCGATAGCTTTTTCACCGCAACTGGTTGCTGGCCAATCTGGTCCCTCGCCGAGCTGGAGATTTGAAACTGTCAGCCAACATCGGGCCTTCCTACTCTCCCACGCTTGGTTATTGGGGAACCGACCATATTGCTCCAGATACACCGGTACTCAAAGGTTCTAGCCCAGTATATCTGGATTTCAGGCAATGTTAGTATGTGGGCTTTATGGTAAAAAGAGAAAAAAAAAGGATTTCTTTTAGGCAGCTCCTACCTCACTGTCGTCTCGAATGTTCCACCCAAGACTGTAGATCGTACAAATCGCGCCATAGCGTCAACAAAGCAGCGAAGGCTATTTAGAAAAGACGATGAACAAGCGAAAGATAATAGAATGATGTCGCTGGGCAAAATAGGATCATTAAGCATCGGAGACAGCGTTTGCAGCGAAAGTGAAGCGCTGTCTTGGGAGACTGGGCGTCATGTGGTTAGTGTTCATGGCGTGGATCCGTGCGTCGAAGCTTCCGGCACTCAACTCCAGCCAATAGAAAGCCTCCCTGTTCCGGACAGGAGGGTTACTTATCATCTTCAGATTTGGCCAAACTAGTTTTTAACAGCGTTGTTCACCTAATAATATGGAAGGATTGCATGGATTGCTAAAGAGTATGTCGGTGCGCATAAGCATGGAGGCTAGGAATGGGAGGATACGGGTGGCTGAACAATTGCGCATTTCCATGACCTTCCACATTAGCTCAATATCACACACTATTTATTCAGTGGCTGGGCTCTACTGGAAGCTATCCACCCTGCAAAATTGTTTATTGACGGCCCTTTTTTATTGAAGCCAATAAATTATTCAACAGGTCGTTTCTGGTGACTCTGGTGAGCAGGGTGTAACCCAAATGCGTCGTTTGCGAGACGAGATTCAAAGACGAGCAGTTCTTTACATGGCGTTGTGTACACCGCTCATTCGTAAAGTCTGTAGTGTCCAACTAAAAACAAAGACATCACTGTGAGGCTGGAAAAGATCGGTCACTACATTGGTGGATATGGGCCAACTGATCTCTCTCAACTTACCACTCTCAATTTGGCATCAGGCCACGGTCCGCCAGTCACTTTTGTTCATATGATCATAGCAGACGGATTTTTTAATTTGGAACCACCGAAGGGAGGAAGTATTTCGCGCGAAGCGAATGCATAAGCTGCCTGGGTAACACGTATCAAAAATTGACAGAACACACATAGAAAATCAGAACAAAAACACAAAAATATGGCTAGCTACACTCTGGTCAAAAACATGGCTGGGAAGCCGAAGGTATGATTTGTAAAATGAAAATGCTGAGGCTGGTAATTGAAGGTCAATTAACAAGCTGGCTTGCATGGGTAAATCATGGGTAATTCATAGCCCTACCTTATCTAATAACGATGTTTGATAGCAAATTGAACGTATTAGCTTAGGAGATGACAGCGCTTGGTTGAGAAGACTGGCTTTTGTATTTGGGTCGGAGTAAATAGTAATAAATAGACAATTAAGTAATGGCGGGGAGAGTGGAGTGGTAGATTCGACGAAATGGACAATCGGGGTTTTGAAGTAAACAGTTTATATTTACTCCTTTTACAACTACTAGAATATGAGGACCTGTGAAAATGACACCGAAAATGACCACTTTTGGCGCCAGAAACGGCCGTCTTTCCACCCGTAACTTTGGAGGGCGAGCCGGCGCTTCACCGCCCACCGTCCAGTACCATCGCTATTTTGCACCCACCTAGCGCCGTTAGTCATCATCTTCCGGCCGTGATATTGCCGCCCGTTTAACACTAGACCACTTCTTGGTTTATAGTACAATTCTTCCAACCATTCTTGCAACTTGGGCCCCGTGCTTCTTGGTCTCGCTCTCCCCTACATTCATCGTATCCTAAATATCTTGCCATCTATCAGGCAAGTCATCATTTGTCATCTCTCACATTTGGCCAAAGAGAATATTGGGCGTTAGAAACAATTTATTAAATAGTGGTTGGCCAACGAACAGTTCAAACAGCTGTCATACCCTTAAGTTTATTATAGTAAAACTTCTAGCCTCGGACAAATCCGCCTACCATATAAACCATGCTCCACAAGGTAGCACGATAATCTTGGAATACGACTCGGCCACCGAACAGGTAGAGGCGTGTGTAAAGTTTTGTGGAACTGTAGTGCGTAAAAACGATTCTCCGAAGTCGATGATCTTAACCGATTGGGTCGGATTCCAAGAATATTTCCGATATGAGATGGGCCTACCGATATATCCGGGTATGCTAGGCTTTCGTCTTTTCCATCTCTCCTTCGGACATAGCCAATTTCTGGTTTTCCTAGCATCTTAGTAAACTCTTCTTGGGTTAAATTGTCCCCACGTTTTGAAAAATCCAACTGGCTATTTCAAGCTACCGAGAGCGCAATTAGGCGTGGGCCGCACGATAGCTGGGGAAGCTCAAGTTAAAGCTCCGGATAGAACTACGCGGCTCATCTTATGGCTTTCTCACTACTATTTACGGCGTTTAAACCGTACATTGATATCCCATTCAACGTATGGCTTACCATCATCCTCATCCTCACCTATGGGTGTGCTCTTCGAAACCCGGGCCTGCTTTTGCTCGTGGAAGAACAAGTCCAGAATATCGCACACTTGCTCGCAGATGTGGGCACGGCTGGCTATGTCGAGCTCCGAGTCATGAAGATAGTCCAGGCAGGAGAATCGATCTTCGGAAAAGAATGAATAGAGATCGATATGATGATCCATAGTGTGGAATTGAGACAGCTATTTTATGAAGAGATATTGGGGGATTTTATTGCTACGGAGCTCGCCGGGCAGAGGGGGCTTATATAGGAAGTATGATACCGCCCCTGTCACTCCAAGTACGCCAGACTATCCCGCGAATGCGGCCTTTTTATGTCGCAATTTCCGGGAACAAAATCCAACAGCCAAATGACTTAGTGGACTGAAGAGCTGATACGATACACGTATTCTACAATCTCGGCTACTTCCGGTGATAGGAGAAGAAAATGCAAGACACAACATCCTTGGCGGCTTCAGATCCACGGATACTGATCCCCTTCTATCAAATTTACTGCCAACCGCCCGCTAAAAATAAGAACAAATTCCTCCAAAAGCTGACTGCGCTGATTGACTAACCTAACTCGGTGATCATAAAACCCAGTCCATAGCTACCTGCGTCTGCATATCTATAAGAGTCACCAAGGCCTGTTGGAAACAGTAATGCCCAGATCCTTGACTTTCTCCTGCGGACAAATTGGATTCCGAAAAACGGCTCGCGAGACCAGGAAAAAGGAGGGGAAGAGCAGCCCAGTGAATTGCCAATCAATCATTAGTGATAAGGGCAATAATCTGGAACCTTCTGATCATGTCCCGCAAACGTGTGCCTCTGTTGGGCCTTATCTCACGACGATACTGCGACAGAGCCGGGCATTTCATGGCGAGTATTCGTGAAAGCCACCACGCACATAATGCCATTTCATCCTATCGTTCGTGCAGCTGCTCGGCAAGAGCAATACGATCTACACTTGTCGCCCGATAATGCAGAAAAAGGCTTTCTCGAAATCTCTTACTAACTACTGATCAGCTGTTGGAGCTCCCTTGCCTCATTCAATGAGTCACAGATGTGTTTCGTCTCGGGGCGATTCAGGAAGTACGAGCGAAGGAGTCCTGTCAATAACAAAGCGCATGCGTTATAAAGTTATCATATCGTTTCCCCACATTCCTACTTTATTTTCCAATATGCATATGTTTACTTCCATGGTGCGATATTTGAGGCTTGTTTTAGAAAGGCTAGAACCGGGTCCAATGTGAAACCAGTCAACCAGGACCTGGGCTCAGCAGCAAGCTGTGCCGGCTGTACTTGGCATTTCAGTAAAGGGCAAAGCGAGGCACGTTTGACCAATAAGCAGTAGATTAATCTGCTGCTCCCAAAACGGAGTGGCAAAGCATGTTTGGGCTAGCTGGTGGACTCAAATTGTTGCATCCGAATTTATTGGGGGCGATCAAAATGGCTCGCAGGACAGGCTTTGCAATCGATAGAAATGCCGTCTCAGGAGCGGTCAACCAAGCATACCACCCGGGTTAATTTCTTGACCCATAGCGTCAGTCAAGAGTCCGAAATGAACGGCCAGCAAAGCCCTTGGACAGGAATGGAAGAAAGAGGAAGCCCCCGCCCGAGGGCACGTATTACGACACTCCAGCTCGGAATTGCTACAGTGAATGGCTTCGCGCGAGATCATGGCTACGGTCTTACTACCCGACGTAGTAAGCGCACAAAAAATGGCGTCTCGAAGACAATTCGGCTATGCTGCGAAGTGCGAATCCCGGCTGGATGAATTATGACTACGTTACCGGAGGGAGTTTTGAAACCTAGTCGGTAAGATGACATGATCACGAGGTTAATGATCGTCTCGTCAAGCGTACAATTATTTCCGCATGCTCGCAAACTTTCTGTTATTTCGAAAGTAAAGGATGGGGCTGCTTCATCAAATGCAGAAAAACACATTTATTGTCGACGAATGGGAGAAATAAAATACAGACTACACTCCGGGAACTACTCTGAGGCTTATGCTGTATCGGGGAATGTTCGAACAAAGGGCTCAGACTTGTTGGCAGAAGCGGAAAGGTATGGGAGAACTCATCAAATTAAAGGGGAAGCGATGTCCGTATGGGGACTTTACAGCAAACAAGTATTTCGATGAAGCATGCAACCTTTCTTACATTGCACAGGACATCTCTCAGAACCTACCACGGGCGTACAAGCTTAACAACGGGCTCTGCCAATGGGAAAGAGAACAGCCTTGGTTGACTGTTTGAGATGTAGTTGCGAATTTGGCCTGATTAATCGCGTTGTTCCATCCGCTCCAGAATTGCGTACAAATCCGGTCGCTGGACCGGCTTAATGAGAAAAGTATCAATACCGGAACCGAAAGCCTCTTTCTGGGCATCAAGACTATCGAGCCCTGTCAAAGCAGCGACGATTGTGGGCGGCAACGCTTGTCGTGCCGACTCACCCAATCCGGCTCGGTATTCTTTCTCGAGGCGGCGGATTTGCCGGGCCGCTTCGAAGCCATCCATGACAGGCATTGAAATATCTGGTGTCATCAGCATTGGCAGCAAAATAAGAAAGGTTTAGAACTAAAAACAAGAGGAAGCCTCAAACATACCAAGGATAATAAGGCGGAACTTGCCGGGGTGGGCCTTATATGTAGCGACTGCCTCGGCCCCATTCTGAGCCGTCATATACTCATAATTCCCCTTTTTGGTGTAGGCACACAGCAGCCGGAGGTTTAGGTCATTATCATCCACTAGTAAGACAGATGGACTGGGGAGCTCTGAATTCCCCTGGCCCTCCTCCAAAGCCGATGTCGGTCGCGCGATAATCTGCGAACCCACTTCTCGGCTGTTCTCGCTTGACAGAGACCGAGGACTTCGATAGTCTGGACTCCGGACTGCGTCCGTCGTCGGTCGCTTGCTAATTTTCATTCTTTCCGGGGGTGGATCGCTAACTTCTAGGTTCAACGGCAGATGAGAAGACTCCGGCATTTCCACCCAGCGAGTCGGCTCTTCAGGGCTGGGCCGGCCAGACTGTTGGTTAAGCTGTCGCTTCATACACAGACTCAGAGCGCGAGCCAGTTTTCGGGGCCCGCAAGGCTGGCTGATAAATTCAAAGACGGGCGTTTCATCCCGATTCTTGGCCGCAACAAACATACTATGCGCTTCCGCGGGGGACTGGCAGATGACCACGACTGGAGGGCTGGATCCGTTTCCGCCGTCGAGGTGATTATTAAGGGCAAAAATATTTCTTCCCTCGACATCCTCGGAGTCCAGCTCCGTCTGCACGGCAAGGTAAAAGTCAAAGGGAACAGGTTCATCCTTCAAGAGAGATACGGAAGTCACTTTCAAGTCAAACCAGTCGCGGCACAATCGTTCCAAGGATGAATACAGCGCTGTATCTCGGTGAGAGCGGAGAGGGAGCCCGAAGCCTAGGAGACCAATCGTCTTCCCCTGAGTAAAAGTCTGCAGGGAGTTGAATACCGAGTCCGACGACGAGGTGTCTGATGCACCAGGAAAGCGGGTGAGCGGAGTCCGGATCGTCAATTCAGTACCGACTCCCTTGGTAGAGTTAATCTCGATTGAGCCACCGAGGAAATTAACGGCCTGGCGGACGATGCTCAGCCCCAGTCCGCTACCGGATGCAAGTGGATCCTCCTGCATGAAAGGGGTAAAGAGATCATTTTGCAAATACTCCGATCCAATGCCTTTCCCAGTGTCCTTCACGGTGAGAGTGACCTCGAATTCCTGGTTTTGCTCTCCGAGCGATTGGTTTACGGGTCCCGTTTGGCTCCGAGAGGCGCAGCTTTGGTATGACGCCAACCCGACATAGATATAGCCCGAGGGTGTGTACTTTAGCGCATTACCGAGAACATTCATCAGTATGCGGCGCCATGCACCAGGGTGTGTGTCAAAGTCCCATGTTGTATCTGGCTGTATGTCGAAAATGATCGTAACCTGACTAGCTCGAGGGCCAACCTGGTCTGATGCGCTCGCTGGGCCGGCCGACCGCGAAGAAGAATCAGTCAAAGCCGGAGGCGGCGCGTGGGCGTGAGGGTAAAAGCTATATCCGGCGAATACGGACTCGGTGACCTCCTCGAGCACCGCATCCAGCTTGACATGCGATGATGCCTTCTCACCGCGGTCCTTACTCTGCATGCCCCGCTCCGTCGAATTGGCAGGCAAGGCAATCTGCTTCTCTCCTGAACTTCCGCTCTGGCAAAATGGGGTTTTCTGGTACTTGTCGATGAAGGTGACATCAAGTAGATTGTTGATGGTGTCCAGGAGGGTGCGGCCACATGACTCAATTGTATGAATCATGCCATATTGCGTAGCACTCATGGCCGTATCACTGAGGATGTCAGCTGTGCCTAGGATCCCGTGGAGCGGCGTTCGGAGCTCGTGTGTGATGCTGGTGACCAATTTGGTTTTTGCCTTTTCCGCCGCCTCCACGTCAAGCCGATGAATTTCAGCCATTATACTGTTGGCAAAAGCGGAAACGAACACGAGCTCATTTTCGAATGTGTAGACATGTTCAAGGTTATTCGTCCAGACCAGCGTTCCGGCAAAACACCTGCGCTTGCCTGAGTCCCAGATCGGCAAGAAAAGAATGTTCCTGGCTTCAGGGAATATTTTGATCAGGTGGTCAGCATCTTGTCGGAAGGTTGGCTTATTCCGCTTCTTGCTGGATGAACGTCGCTCATCGGTATGGTAAGCATTATCGGTTGTGCCGCGGTGCTTGGATCCGGGCTTATTCTGTGAAGTGTCGTTGCTGTCTTCTGAGACTAATCCATTGTCGTTGTAAGAGAAAATCTTCCCGCGGGGATATCGCCGTACAAGCGAACTGAACAGTGGTTCCGGTACCACGGCTGCTCGACCTGTTCTCGGCTCATCATTGATACTAGATGTTTGTGAGCTCGAAAATCCCAAGCATTTAGACACAAATGTACTGTCAGGCTCGCCAGAAAGCTTGTGTTTAGATGGAGATTCTGAGGCGGTGCTTTCATCACTACCAGATGTAGGATCTTTTGAGCTTGGAGATACTTTGCGGCTAGTGCGGTTGACAAGGCTCCCAAAGCGATTGCTATTCGCATCGAGAAACATGACTCCCTCCGCTCCAATCGACTCCCTAATCAAATTTGCCGCGCGAGAGAAGACAAGTTTGATGCTGGTTGAAAGGGTGTCGTCTTGCAAGCTTTCGCCTGCGAGCACGGTTCGGACAGAGTTCTCTGAAGACAACATTGTCCTGGGTCTTTGGCTTCGGTCCACCCCTTGGCTGCTGCTATTTGATGGATGGCTCCAGGTTTCTTCGGCTCTTCGGTATGAGTCTCGGAAGACAAGACTTGCCTGGCCTTTTTCCTTGGCGGCCTCCTGTACACGCTGTTGCACAATGTTCAACTGGCCCTCTGGCGCCTCCCCAGACTGTTCCGATGCAGCAAACTGTGCGTTGGCCTCCATCCACGAATCGCGAAGGGTGGACTTTCCCTCGATGAAACTACCTAATCCCACGATCATTCGTTCCGCTTCGCGTCTTCTGCGTGTAGTATGCACCATTGCCAGGTGATCCATTACTGTCGCAGCCATCTCATTCATGAACTGCAGGGCGTGATGATCAGGATCCGACGTCCTCGCCTCGCTATCCATCACACTATAGGCACCAATCGTAAAGCCTCGGGGACTGACTATAGGCACCGTCGCGTAGAAGCGCACGTCGGAGAGCGCCTCAAGTACTTCGCAGGACCTGAAACGCTCGTCCTTGGTCACATCCATTATAACCAAAGCGCTAGCTCCGGCGACTCCACTATTCTCCGTAGAAAATCACGACGGCAAGCGCTCGACATGGTGGCAAAAACCCCTGTCTTTTGGGAGCACGCAGCATCCTAATTGTAGCCGCTCCCGGTCATCTTTGATGCAGCCACCCAGCAGACTCAAGGCGGGAGTGGCTTCTGCAACAACGTGCTGGTGGGTACGATCGAAAAGCGAGATCAAGGCTCGCTGGGTCCCTAGGCGGATGGCGCCCAGCTGGGCGAAGGAAGTCAGGGCCGAATCTCGCGACGGTTGTGGGACAAAAGTACTGTGGCTGGCATGATCGAAAGGGGCGAAGTGCGATGCAGATTGCTCGCGCGGAATATATCTGCCGCAGGCGAAGGTCAGCGATATTCATCAATCGCTACTGTGATGATGAGAATAGACATTTGAGGGAACCAGTCTCACTTATGGTATTCCCGTTCCTGCGCCAGTCGGTAGTGTGACTGCGCATCAGAAGTTCCAATCGCAGCCATATTAGGGATGTTGTGGGAAATAAATGCACATACTGATTGAAAGTCAAAATCAACCAAAGCGAGCAGACACCAAAAAAAAAGTATTAAACCGTCGGTCGTAGCTGTTCGTCTTAACGGTAAGATCCCTTGGTAGTCTGAGTGAGCCACAACGATAACACTGAAATGGCGCATAATCATTGGCGGAATGAAAGCCGCCCTGCTTGATTGATCAATTCTCATTGGTGAATTGGACTCCCTCAGCAGCGGACATTCACCACATGGGGGCTAAGAGCAGATGCAAAACGCTAGGCCATTATTTTCCGACAGATGACGCCACTGATCGCCTACCGGCACCTATCTCACCAAAATAGATAATACCTCCAAACTGATAGTATCGATAAGAATGTCACTTTGCAATAATTTGATTCTTTTCTAGTGTTCGGCTTCAGGGTAAGGGGTAACGACAAGCCAATTATGTTCCTGTGCTGGGTCTTCATTATATCATTGGTCAGCCGTAGCTTCTTTCCCCACCTTGGAATAGCGGTGACTACTGTCGTAAAAGGATCGGGGACCATAGAAAGAAATCTTGCAAGTTGTTTCGAATATTAAGTTATGCTTCATTTCGTTGAGACAGGCAATTTAGTGAAGTCCCTCATGGAGCTAGAGGAATTTACCGAACGCCAGCAATAAAGCCATGGGTTTCCATTGCCCTAATGATGGATCAACATGCGGAGAAAAAAGCCCGTCACCAGTAACGTAGGCCAGAGCAATCATAGGTACAATCTACAAACTTTGTAGCTTATTATGATGTCGTCCGGTACAGATTAATTTCCAGGCTGCACGTTTAGCCGGCCAATCCAGATGAGGGTCGTGCTCCCCGTTATTGTGGGTGAAACAGACGGCTAAAGGTAGCCATCGCCGATCTCTCGTTATAGAGCTGGTCATATCGGAACCTCACGAGCTCGACCCATGAGGCCGGGGAACTTTTTATACTTCCATAGATGCATATGTATTAGCCAGGGCGAATAACGGCCTAGAGCTCGTCATAGAGGGCATAAGTACATTGTCCCAGTACAGCGAGTGTACTATGCGCGACCGCGGCAGGTTAAAGCAGCCACAACCAATAAGCTTTTGAATTTCTTCCTGAGATTTATGACACATATGAAGTGCCGGAGGTACAAAAGTGCATTTTTGGTAACATCTCATTCGTGCTTAAGCCGAGTCGAAGTGGAACCTGTGCCGCGGGGAATGCTTTGCAAAGCTGCGTAAGCTGTGCCGTGGAACTTCATCTATTAGAGAAGCTCAGGATGTCTAAAATCAAGTGGCAAGACCTTTTTTTGGCCTGACTGGCTCACCACCACCACCCACCACTGCAAGCCAGCGTAGATCAGCCCTCTTCCCAATTGCCGATCTACGATGGATAGATGGACCTTCTTTGGGTTTCTGTTTCTTTTTTGTCTATAGATCTGTCTAGGGCCTATGGCTCCACGGTGGGTCACTCGCTTACCGAGCTTTGTACG
Organism: Penicillium dipodomyicola; assembly: GCA_015585785.1. Taxonomy (NCBI): domain Eukaryota; kingdom Fungi; phylum Ascomycota; class Eurotiomycetes; order Eurotiales; family Aspergillaceae; genus Penicillium; species Penicillium dipodomyicola. The sequence goes on along the minus strand of JACSOR010000047.1, from coordinate 57,624 downwards.
CACACCTAGGCATTTGCGTGCTCGCTTGGCCAACGGTACTTTGCGGAGAGGAGCTCGATCATCATACTCCTGGACCCGTGGACCCCTGCACGAGTGATGTAACCGATCAGCGCTACCTAAGTATAGCCCCACGAACTTTACATATTGAAATTGAACGAACTTGTCGTACATTTTACTTATTGTGGCTTAGTACAGAAGTAGCCCCTCTCTCGATGCTCCTGTAAAAGTCAGATCGGCCAATAATCGGCCCAACTCTAATACAGCTCATGTTCCTGCTACTATCATAGTTAATCTAATAGCTCGGGAAGAAATGCCGTTACGTTAGTCCTAATTGAACTTCTGGGCCCTACCTAGGCCTTTCGAAGAATTGTGGAGAAGGTAGTCAATGACGAGAAATAGTGGACGCCCTCTTATTGAGGTAACGTAAGTGACGAAGGCAGTTATTTACACCCGTGCAATTGGCGTGTTTGTGTACCTTGGGTTGGGCCCGAGGGTTAGCTTCATACATTAGACCAGTAATTCATGATGTCGGTAACGGATGCAGTTTCACACGTTAGCAGCTTCAATAACTTAGATTGAAAACTCCAGTAAGGCACAAAGCACCTAGGTACATATAAAGTACTGGTGCTCCCCTAATCATCGAGTGCAGATTTAAGCAATATTGGAGGGTGGTCTTCCAGCAATGAGCTGTTTTTGACTGGGCTGTTTTGACGTGGTATGTGGCTGTATTCTATTGTATCGATGACACATCATGCCTTACATTTCACCCCAGCATAAATCACACAAGCTATGACCATTATAAATCATCTCCTATTTCGATGCACACGGTGGAACGAACAGCGTCGAGAGCTGATTGAGACAGCAGGGCCTCATCTTGGCAACCTACCGCGGATGTTAGGTGGAAAAGCAGAGAGTATAGACGGGACAAGCGAGCCCAACGGAAGAGCATGGAAACCCGATATCAAGATCGTCAAAGCTGTCATCGCGTTCGCTATGGCGACGCAACGGTTGCTTGTTGAAGGATGAAGTTGAATGATGGCTGCATTACAAAAGATCGCGCAGTGGTCAACCCACCAAATGTACATATTCAACGGAGCAGTGCACACTAGCTAGGGGGCTGCATACGACCTAAGGTCGTGAAAAGCCTGAGGAATCAATAATAATAATAATAATAATAAATTATAAATCATCCATGGCTGTCTGTTAACAGACTAGTTTATACAATCAAAAATATAGACAACGGTAGCTGCAGTTTTGATGCACTATAGACGCACCAGCTTCTATGCATGAGTCTCTTGGTCTTCTTGAGCGGCGGTAGACCGAAGATGAGATCATCGACATAAATTGAATGTTTTAGGCAACACCAACTGTTTCAACTGACATATCCTGGGTCCAGCCAATGGATTCCAACGGAAAGACATATATCAACTGAAACAACATCTGTTTCAATGCAGATCCGGTCGAACCGACCAACTATCACGCCTAAGGTACTTTTGTATGTTGCACTTTGTACAATGTACATACTAGTATGAGGTCAGGGTCTAGATATCTAGGGCGGTAGTTTGATTCATTTGAGGCCTGGAACAATAGATCAAAACTAGAAACGTTGCATGTATAAAGCGCTCGTATGATATAACCTTGAATAGCATTGATTTGCTGCTAAACCCAACAACAATATGGAAGTGTCATTCCGAAGTACATTACCTAACGAGGACGGTAAATATTTCCAAGGTTCCTTCCCAAGTACCTGTGGACATGAGTCATGTTCGGAAGATTCGCCAACGAGGTAGAACTATATGTACACACGTGCCTGGCAATAAACCACAGTACGTGTTGTGTATGTATGCTAGAAATGGGGACCATAGATCGTATAGTGTGTCGACACGATGCTAAATAAGAAATGTTCCTAGACTGAATGGGAGGAACAAGAGAGATATATATATATAGTGTATACTATGGCAAACTATATCATCTATATGTCTCTATCCATGGATCTTGTACTGCCCAATAAGGAAGCGTAATGGATCGTGAAATATACTCCGTAACGTAAATTTACAGGTTTCTCCATACCTGAACACCTTCCATAGCTCGGTAACCTTTCCCACCACAATATATTCATCCTTACCAATCAATCACTTTATTCAGAGCAAATATTCTGTCAATTTGGAGAATTTATAGAATTATTGTATTGCAGATTTCATTGTGGGATATTTGGAGGAAGAAGGAAAAAGAAAAAGCGATAAAAAGAAAAGAGGATTTTTTACCGAAAGTGGTCCCCCTGTTCTTATCAGTCCCAGGTGGCGACAGCTTTCCTCCTCCCGAGATCACAACTCTGCTGAAAACCTCCCGAGCATATATCCCATGGCCCCCTTTTCTGGTGGAAGTCCACTGTTGCTCAGTCGATGACGTCCTGTGGGATCTCTTGTACACCTTTCATTGGATGGTTGTCAACCGTACCATTCTCCTCCCCCTACAAACATCGTCATATCCCCTCCTCCCACCCCTCGTCTCTCAAATTATACCCTATAAGGAAACATTCTCCATTAATATTTTCCACAGATATGTTTGGGATCTCTTTATCTACCTTCACCTTTCTGGCCGAGTCCGAGCTTCCATCGTTCCTTCGAAAGACAATTCCTCATAGGACCTTTCATTTGATCCAAGGTTTCGCACAATATCAAGCTATCGAACACTCTGCACGATATTCGGACACTCCCCGATTTTCATACTCCACGCTTGACACCGAAGACCAGACAGAGCACATCCAAGCGTACTGGCAGTGGGCCCGTGGCCATATTTTGTTTCTTCCTTCCCCCGGCTCAAGCGAAGCATTGGTAAAGTAAATAATGTTCAACAACCAGTGAGATTTTTACGCTTAAGTTGTCAATAATACAATGGTTTCATCTCTAACATTATATTCTTTCTGCGCAGAAGAAAGTCTCAAAAGCCGGATACTGAGTTCATCAGTCAGTTTCAGCAAGCATTCTCAGACATTGTCCCTCGGCGAGATAGCCAGAGCCCTCGCAATGTGAGGGCGGGCGAGCCTTTCATGGCCTCAAGGTATATAACATCGCGTGTTCTACCAGACAATAGGTGTAAGATTAGAACTGACCCAATTCTTGCTCATAGTATGGCCGAGAACAACGATGTGAAAGAGGAGAATCATGATGTCAAGTTACCCATCACCAACAACGACCGCGCTCCCCGAAATATGCACGAACTGGGGCTGACGCCCTCATGGATGGAATCCGCTTCATATTCTATGATGCCGCCTGCCAACCAGCATACAAGCTTTTATGCGCCGACTTCGTCTGGAATGGGTGCAATGTTCCATGATCAGGCAGGGGATTTGCATACTCCAACAGGGATGCACTTGATGACCCCGCTGTCGGGAATACCAGCTGTACACAATCACCACAGCGTTAGCTTTGAGCCGTTCCACCCGGGATTCATGAATCCAGTGGATGACATGAACCCATACACTAAGCCGTCATATGCGCCAAGCGTATTCATGCACCGCGACTCCGGATATGGCTCCATGGATGATACCCTCGATGAATCTTTAAATGATGTACATGTCGAAACAGCATCCAATTTGACGGCCTCGACGGAATTTTCGGCTCAAATGGCTGGTGACATGTCCTATGCCAATAGCGAGAAGTGGGTTAAACCTGATCAGTAAATTTCTGTTCAATGCTCACCGCGTTCTATCGCATCCAGATTCCGCTTCAATGTTTCTCTACGAGCACCGACCGCCATGGTGAAGAACACGGGTGAAATTCCGGTGACTTATCTCAATAAGGGCCAAGCATACAATCTCTCAGTTGTCGACACGAGCCCACCAATCGTCAACCACGAACCGCTTCGATATAGAACATTTGTCCGCGTTTCCTTCGAAGAGCGAGAACTACGAATGAAACCGTCAGCATGTTGGCAACTATGGAAGGAAGGCCGCGGTACCACAGAAGCCCATCTACGGGGTGGAAAATTATTAGCTGTGGAATACGTGGATCCATTACAAGGTGGCAGCGACGCACACAGGAACCGACAGGTGCAAGTCGAGAGTACATCAGTCGTCGGATTGCAACATTTCCGTGCGGTTCAATTTCCTTTCCACGGATTTCAGTCACTCAAAAGGTGTAAAGGGAATTCCTGTCAGACTATGCGCCAAAACCGAGCTTTTGTCCCCGGGCGAGGAGGCAGGTGTATCGCGTGATACGGAGCTGTCTTACTGCAAAGTAAAGCTTTTCCGGGATCATGGTGCTGAGCGGAAGCTGTCCAATGACGTTGCGCATGTCAAGAAGACCATTGATAAGCTTAAGCAGCAAATTTCCCAGGCAGAAATGGGTGGGTTTACGAAGCGGAAACGGGGAAACAATGCTTCTGCCGCAAAGAGATCCGACAAGTCTTCGGGTCACAAACGAACTTGGTCGTTGGCCTCGGAAGATGTGCCTCCAGAGAAAGTCTCGTTGGAGGATGATATCCAAGCCAAGTTGGCTACAATGCACAAAATGTTTTCATCTACTCGCTCAGTGAGCATTTTCGGCTTACGCGGTGATAAATTCGACGATCCCGACCTATATCCCATCCAGTTATCGGGTGATGGCGATTCCCCTCAGTATGTGAATATGAGCCGTTCAAACACACGTGAATTGGAGGCGATTATGCGCTCACCTCCCGACACCCATACCTCTTCTTCGAATTCGCCGCCTACTCAATCACTCAGATTAGGAAATCGCCCGACGACCATCCAGAGAATTCCTGCTGGTGATCAGGTCTCAAGGGGTTTCATAGAGGCCGTGGGTGTAGACTTGACCTACCGACCTCCAGCTGAACGCTGTCCTAAGCCTGGTGAGTTTTCGAGCGCAATCCGATCATTAATATCCTGCTAATTATCTTCGCAGTCGCATGCTTCTATGTCCGGATCGCTGGAAATGCGAAGCGCTCAGAGGACTTCTACCGTGCAATCTATTTGACGGAACGCACAGTTCAAGACCTTGTGAGGCAAATTACCGACAAATGTCAGATCGATCCGATGCGAATCTCAAATATCATGCATGCCCGCGAGAAAGGCATGTCAAAGTCGATGACGATGTTGTCCGCCAGCTTCCAGAGGGTCAAGACATGATCCTCGACATCTCCGAAACACCAAATCCGAATGGCAGTGCTCCTGGCACACCCGGATCTCCTATGGAGATAAAATTAATCTACTAAGTCTGCATCGCCTACACCTCAAGGCCATGCCACGCCTCTCAAATTCGAACATAATACAAAAGTAAAATCTTTTCGACTCGCCTCATCTCACCTTGCTAGCCACTGGTCCCCTCACTCTGGTTTGCAGCACACGAACTTTCGCACCGCCTTGGGTGCTTAGGGGACGATCACGTGATCAAATCAGGTCGGTTATTCATCTCGAAGAAGCTATCCACCTTTATACATACGTGAGACCCTCACAATTGTTCCCAGAAGTAGTAACCCAAGCTCCCAGAATAACACGTCTCGTTCCCCGGAGCTATACAGTTCACCCGGGAGCTGTAGGTCCTCTGGGAACTATGATTCTTCCTTCTGGGAGCAATCAATAGCGTGCCTGAGAACCATGCCATGGATCCTGGGGTCGAATAGAATCTCAGGAACGTGAGGGTCTCCACAACATGAAATGTTGGATCTGGGACGGGTAATCAATATTAGGAATACAAACTGAAATGCTGGGATAAGTGCGGGCAACAGAAAGAAAGGGTGGTTGACTTGGCAACTAACCATGGTGTGAAGACACCATTTGAAAAGAGAAATGATGTTGATGAACGATAAATTGCAACAATTATTTGGGAGTTAACTCCCAACGATGCTTTCCACGACACATATCAGAAGAATAAACAAAACATCATCGACTAGCCGATGAATGGAGAAAACATGAGGGTCAACAAGCAAGCAAACTTGCAGCAGGTGATTAAACCAACTAATTGGTTGTCTCAGAAATCTGAGTACAGCATGGTCGAAAATAATAAATAAACCGATTCAAGCATTCGTTTTCTTGTTAAACACAGCGAAAGAAGTAAGGTGTTATTGAATATCATTCGCAAGACAACAGTCTCCACTCTTAAATCACTCGCATTTCCTAATACCCTAATACCCGGGGGCCCCCCCCCCCCCCAAGTCTAAACATCAGAACACGCCACGAAGGGGTTCGGCTGCGAGTGCGGAACTCGATGCGAATGGCATGTTTTGAGCGTGAGGCCTCAAAATAAGCAGTGGCTATCCGGTCAAAATCATCTGGGTGGATTGACTGTGACCAGCACTCGAATGATCTAGCGCTTGAGCAGGTCATAAGCTCTCGGAAGCGCCGATTCACCATGATTGACTCGTCATTTTGATTGAGAATTGCAACGCCGGTCGGTAGCATATCAGCAAGCTCCTGTGCAGATAAATCAACATCGAAAGCAGCAGCCATCATTATCTTGTGTGTGTTGTTAAAAGTGAAGCGCTCGTTTTCGAAAAGAGAGGTAGTATCGAGTCGGTCAGCATATGGCTTGGCTATCAGTTGGACGGTGAGTCGGTGGAGTGAGTTGCCCAGTTAACAATGATATGCCTTGAAATGTGTGGTTTCAATTCTAGGTGTTTCGACGTCTACGCTCATATTCTTGACGAGCAATCAATTCTCCCTCAGCAACAGATACTTGCGTCCAGCGCGAAATGATGTCATCGATGTCATCTCTTGGCGCGGAATAACAACTTTCATTGATGGCTGCATTATGTTACGAGAATAACGATTTCTCCGGCAAAAGAAATAGACCAAAAATCATTGCAAGCGGTGCGGCCTAGACATTGAAATTCTCTATGTGGGGTTAAGTCGCTCAGGGGTAGAGGCGGCGGGGGTTGAACCGTTGACAATCCGAGTGGGCCGGAAGACCGAGCCACCTAATCAGCTCGATCGCACTCGGCCACCATGTGGGGCCGCAGTGGAGCGACATGCTAGATTCTGGAAAACTTGTTAAAGATGACGCGATATTCTTCTACCTTTTGTTGTCCCGTGGACGGCACCAGCCCGGTGATGTCAGGATTTACCACCATTAATATGGGACTAGGTAAGGTAACACCATTCTATTCCCCCATAACTATCACTTCTATCAGACGAAAGATAAATAGACTATTCACTTCCTCTCCTTCGTTGTTGCTATTACCATTGGCCATGTCGGCGGACCAATCATCGTCTATTGACGAGGACATGGCTCGATTCACACGAAACACTATCATGGGTAGCAGGTTCGAAATCACGGCGAGGTCAGCATAATTTCTAACCTTCTATGTCGGAATTAATGCTGAAACGAAAAGGAAAATTAGGTACAGCCAGTTGGAACCCTTAGGCATTGGCGTATCGGGACTTGTTTGGTAAAAGCTCCGTGCATTCTCCAGCGCAAAGGCCCGCAGTATTTGAGTAAGGACTAGTAAGCCGCTCATGAACGTCAGCTCTGCAAAAGACCAAATTACGCGCCGGTCTGTTGCTGTAAAAAAGCTCCATGAACCGTTCAAATCTAGTACTATCGCCAAGCATATCTTCCGCGAGATCAAGCTACTGAAATATCTTCAACACGAGAATGTTCGTAACATCACATGTTCCTCCTGAGCATTATTTTCTAACCCAAAGTAGATAGTACACTTGAACGATATTCTTATATCTCCGTCTGAAGACATGTACGCATGCTGCCCATCAACAATCTAATGCCAATCCAACTAACTGGCTTACGAAGTTACATCGTGTCAGACTGTATGACAACAGATCTCCGTAAGCTTTTGAAGACAAGGAAGATGGATGAACAATTCACTCAGTACTTTATGTACCAAATAATGGTAATGGCAGCCCTCCTTTAGCAAAGGTCGACACTGATCAAATAAGCAGCGAGGTCTTAAATATTTGCATTCGGCTGGTGTTATCCACCGTGATCTGAAACCAAGCAATATTTTGATAAATGAGAACTGCCATCTCAAGGTCTCCGACTTCGGTCAATCCTGTCTTCAAGAAGCGCAGATGACCGGCTATGTCTGTACTAGGTATTATAGAGCCCCGGAGGTCATGCTCTCCTGGCGGAGGTATAACGAAAAAGTTGATATCTGGAGTGTTGGCTGTATATTTGCTGAGATGATGCTTGGGCGGCCTCTTTTCCCTGGGAAGGATCGCCTTGATCAGTTTCGTGTGATCGTGCAAGTTCTGGGAAGTCCCCCCGAAGGCGTTATCGCCGACGTAACTAGCCAAAATGTACGTTGGGCCCCGATTGGCTTTCTAACTTCTTTTTTATTGATTCCTAACCATTCCCACAGGCCTTAGACTTTATCCGGGCTCTGCCCAAGAGAAATAGAATACCATTGTCCAGACTCATTACTGGGGTTGGAGAGAAAGGTATGTCTCCCTGTCCCAGGTAGGACTGTCATAATGCTAACCTAAGTAGCCACTGCTTTACTAGAGAGTATGCTACACTTTGATACAAAGGAACGCGTCTCTGCATCAGAGGCCCTTACCTCCCAGTATCTTTTACCATATCATGATTCTACAGACGAACCCTCATCGACGGAATTGTTTAAATGGTCGTTTTCAGAAGTGGATTTGTCAATTGAAGACTGGAAATTAATCCTGTTTGTGCTTATAAACCCTTCTAAAAGAAATATTAACCATCGTCTAGTTACACTGAAGTCTTGGGTTTTCACGAGCAGGCGCCGGCTCCACCCAACCCATGATCCAAGCAGGATCAGGTACGTTAGTTTGGTATATGTTTTATGTGGTTCTATCCCTGATTCCTTACCTTCTTTGACATTGTATACAGCACCTTGATGGAACGATCGCGGAATTCCCTACCAGCGTGACTACCTTTTATATGGACCTCCTGGAACCGGAAAGTCCAGCTTCAGTCTCTCCCTGGCCGGGGAACTTGAACCGAATAATTATACGCTTCAAGTGTCAGGAATTTCTGAAAGCAAGCCGATGAAGCTATTTTCGGAGCTTCCGCCGCACTGCATCGTTCTTCTAGAGGACGTCGACGCCGCTGAGATGGGGCGCAGGGACGACTCTGATACAGACCAAGAGAACAAGTCAAGCTCTGCAGTCACCCTATCCGATCTTCTGAATGTTCTTGATGGCGTGTCATCTCAAGAAGATTGGGTGCTCATTATGACGACCAACCATATCGAGCATCTGGATGAAGCACTCATTCGGCCTGGCCGCGCAGACGAGAAAATGCATTTCTAGCTTGCCAGTACGAAGATTTCCAGTCAAGATTTTCAAAGAGTCTTCAAGCAGACGCCAAACCACAACGAATCGAAACATGAATTCGGTGATGAGGCGATTGAGAGACTTGCCGACGACTTTGCTTCCAAGGTGCCAGACCAAGTTTTCAGTCCAGCTGAAGTTTTGTCGTTCCTATTGGGGCAGAAGAACTCACCTTTTGGTGCTGTTACTGGTGTTGAAAACTGGGTAGCGAGGACAAAGGGTGGGAGCCCACTGAAGAGAGAGGGTGCTTGGGTACAAGAAGGACGTTAAGAAATAGGAAGAGAGGGCACGCGCAATGGAGAGGCAAAGGAGCAGAACACCGCAAGGACATTTGGTTCGCGGACAGGACTGGCCAAACATGTGTTGCCGATTGGGTGTTGGTTGAATGTTTGAGGCGCTTCGCTAATTTTTAAGTTATTTCCCTGCCTTTTGGATACCTTTTGGGTACTTTGATACTCTGTCAGTTTTTTTCTTGGCCCATCGGCCCTAGCCCCCATTTTTTATTTGTTGCCCATACTTTCACTCCTTAACTCGAACACATTGATCAACCTGCATCCTTTATTATTAGTAGGCAATAGCTTGGAGTTCCGTCTGGCCAATGCTCGCGCTAAGAGAAGCTAGGTCTCCGCGGAGGAACTTGATGTTGACCACGGAGACCCTAATGCATTGGGCAAGGCTCAAGCGCATATTCGAGGTCGCGAAACGATTTGATGTGGTGCTACTTTTGGATGAAGTGGATGTATTCATGGAGTGTCCGATTGCCTCCCACGGAAGCCACAACCGCCTTGTGACTGCCTTTTTGCGAAATTTTAAATATTGCGAAGGTATCCTATTCTTGGCCTCCAGTCTGCAGCCCGAACCAGCTCGATATTCCATATTACCGGACGCCGACACAGCGTTGTTGTCATAATGAGCACCCGACCTTCTTGGGATGATATTCTAGCAAACTGGTTGGGCGTAGGCAGTGTTAGTTGCAGGAACGCATAATTACCATGCATTATGCGATAACTAAGCCAATAATGTAAACATAATTCCTCCCGTTCCCTGATCTGACGGTACGGACGTCAACCGAGTCGACTAACGCGGTAATCTGTGGTCTGACGGTCGTCATATGCAGGCAACTGTCGAGCTATTCAAGAGCTTTTGCTTGCTTTCCCCGCGCCGACGCGCCGACCACGCCAGGAATTGCCAGAAGTTGATTCAAGAACCCGACGGCGCTTCAACCATTTCACATCCTCCAAATCAATGACAATTAACTGGCCACTGAGGTCATTCCACAACATATTGCGCCACTCACTGTCGCTGTGGACAACTCCATGCGACCGGAGCACGGTCAGAGCTTTCTTGCGCTCCTGATTGAAGAAACTGGCATCCCCGTCTCTAATTATATGCTGAAGTCGCGTTACTGACTAGCTCAAGACCATCATCTGGGCCATTAATTCACCATGGTACCAATACGCGACCCGTGGCTGGAAAGGATCAAAGACAGACGGGGATCTGGTTTCCTTGCAGCTCCTGTGGTGACGATAATTGTTCGCCTCCGCTTGAAGACGAGGCTGCTTCACCACTGCGGTAGCTTTAATGACCAGTGTATCCGTGTGATAGAAGGGTAGCTTTCACGAGGTAACTGTCCAACCACAGACGTGCAGTTGTTCGAACTCAAGGTCTCGATCTCGGACAAGCTGACGGTGAAGCTGGCGTGCGAATTCCCGCGGCCCTATGGAGTGTCTCTGACCACCGTGGAGTTTCCAGTTGCGGCATTCTTTATCCAGAGGGCCTTGGTTGCCTATGCCGCCGATGGACGCAATCGTGCAGTAGGGTCATGTAGATTGCCCGTCTTTTCGGGAAATCTGTTTTTTGTCCTGGCTAGCTCGCATCCTCTCGCATCCCCTTGACGACTGAGGCTTGCCTCGGCCGGGGCTAGGTTGGCTACGCGAGGCTGCTGCGGCGGATGGCGAATGCGTTTCTTGATCACTGCCGCTGCCTTCAGTCGACGAGTGCTCCGGTGTAGACGCGCCTGGTTGGCAACGAGCGCGAGAGCGGGTGTTGTGTATTTTCCGATCTCGTTTCCGGTGTGAGGGCCGATAATTAGGGGCCCGCGGGTCTTTACGGAGAGTTTCGGGAATTTCTCTCAACACGTCTAGATATTCAACCTCCCAGGTCGTTAGCTTATAGTGTGCTGCATCGTGCCACTCTTGAGGCGGAGTTTCGGCGGCCAGCGCTTGAAGGGTGAACGCAGCACCTGACCGATGGTGGTCCGGTGGAGGCGCAATCCATCGTCCGCCTGAACTTCTTGATTCGGGATACACAAGGAATATTGAACAGCTGCGGGTTCATTCTTTGGGACATGGAGGAAAGCAAAAGCCTCCCCTGTGCAGATGTAACCGTATCGAACTCCACTATCGATCATGTATGAGAATATCTGAGTGACCACGGCGGCGACGAGGCGTGTGGCATAAAGTTCAAATGTGTCGCCTTCCCGGTCAATGACATCGCGAGCCAGACCCATCTGGTGTAGACCCCTCACCAATTCGGGGATTGTCACCTTGTGCGGCGCTTTGAACTCCACTGCATACACTGGTATTTGTCTTTTATCAGCCACAAGGTGCGCGCAGAACTGGTCGGCGCGCCGATTGCGCCTTTGTGTAGTGCCATCCCTCTTCTGTCTCTGCGCCACTCCTCTCCCCCTTCCTCTGCCTCTTCCGTGCCTATTGTTCGCCTGTCGTTGGGGTATCCGCGTGTCCTGAAGGTTCATTTGCTCCAGGCTCTTTTCCAGCGGGGTTTCCGATGGGTTTGCGCGATCGTAGAAGGTGACTCGGCCTTGGATTCCAAACTCATGTCGAAGGGGTTCATCATCTCGCAAAGCCTTAATGACCTTTTTTACAAAGTTACCCACCGTGTCTCGCTCAAAATTCCGAAGAGACTTTAAGGCGACTCCGATTCCTGATAACATTGACTAATTTTGAGGAGCCTTCAAAGGAAAACAATTTAATGAATTCTCAGCTTATTATCACATGATAACAGGCCTCTTTCAATCCTCCACAGCCAACACTCATAGATGGCCAATCTGGAGCGGTCAAGGGTGTTTGGTGCATCATGAAACCGAATGTTAGTGATTTTCTTGGTTGTATTGCGGATCCCAAAATCTACTCCTTGCATAACGTTGAGGTACATATGGGACAGAGCAGCTAAGTACAATACAGATCAATGCAGTCTTCCATATCTCCCAGTTATGTATTCGATTTGCTACCGCTTCCCGAAAAGTACATCTCAAACATCGCACAACAATTTGTACATTTTATACTCGTGGTCGCCATTGACGCATTTGTTAAGAGGAACCTCAATCCGTTCCGAATGACACAGCAGATTCCTGTAAATGTAAACAAAATATTTGTTGGTGGTAACACACAGTCTAAAAATTGCCGGAACGTACGAGTGCATCCTGATTCAAAAGACTCAGCGCTCACGGAGCGGACCGTATCGTAATTATCCAGTGGTTTACATAAACCAATGTAATCGCCGTAGATACCTTCCTCGCCAAGGTTACTAACACGACAGCCGGCCTGACCCCAAGCACGGAGTTGCGCATATCGATGGACTGGGTTCGCAGTGGCAGCTACCATTCCTAGGAGGGAGGCTGTCAAGGAAAGAGCAGTAATGTAATGCATGAAATTTGTGGCGGGTGTTGCAAATAACAACCTCAAAGTGATATCAGTGTTCTGTGTAAACATGAAGGCCGATGGAAGCTGAGGGGAGGTCTTTATAAATAAGTTATGGTCCTGAGGGAAATTTGGAAGGGGGCGAGAAACAATAGGGTTGGCGTGGATAGCGCGTACGCCAACAACCCTTTTAGTTTACTAGTGGTGAAATGAACCAACTGGTGCTGGCTCTTTCCAATCAACTTTAGAGTGTTAAAGACGATTACTAGCAGCCGTTGGGGGCAATAAAATCTGGATATATTGCCCATGAATACCGTTGCTCACCAGTTGGTTTCGCTTCCCCAGTATTCACCAAGTGGTCGAAGTCTGCAAGCGATAAACATACGTACTTCTGAGACATTCACATTAGATTGGCTGTTTTACCTGTCCTAGTGTTTGGGTTCTAGCTGCTTAAAACCCATCTATCATGCACATATAGCGATTCAGTACCGTTGCGATCTCAAGTATTGGGCTTTGAAGAGCTAGGTTTATTTTTAGTAGGAAGATTGTGAGCTCTTCCAAAAGAATGCATGAGGCTTTATACCGAATAGAGATTGCCCGCATGAAATTCTTTACACTCGGCTCTTCAAAGGTTGTGCACGTCACCAGAAGTCCCTACAGTATTCAATGTTAGCCTTGATCTTTCACCAGCAATGTAACGTTAATTATGTAACATTAAGTTCACTAGAACGCAACATTAGAAGGATTTGTGCAAAACAATGGATTATGTCGTGGAAGAAACAAAGTACCCTAATAAGTGGCAAGATAACTGTAGGAGACGCGTGAAATGTTGCTTATTGGTGAAGCCTACGACCATGACGAGGATTCGCGAATATCTGAGAGTTGCGTACCAGGTCTTGTCCCTTAGCAATTTTTAGGACCGGGGTCGTAAATACAATTCAAGCTAGTGGAGAGCAGAGCTGCTCTTGCGAGGACCACCAAATCATCGCTTGGGCTGTGCTTGCCTGCCAACAGTGGTTGCTACTGGACATTAGCGAAACACGATAACTTGCTAGGAGGACTCACATTTCTCAGCGACTTGATTGATTCTGCCGTCTCGGTAGCGGACAAAAACCCCACAGCGGCAGAATCGATTGGCCATCGCTCCAGATCATTCACGCCAACAACGCCTTGATCTTTGTCATATTTCTGCATGAGCCGCATCATGATCGACGGAAGAACCACAATATATGCGATTTCAGATTGCTTTGGCGTGGGCCAGGCCTCCAAAGCGTTGTGGCACGCTCGGATGGGATATCTGAACCGGGGAGACTTGAGAGTGGTCCTCCGGTGGACCGGCACTCCGTACTGACCGCTGACGCAGGCGCAGCTGCTGGCAACGCCGCAGTGCCCGGCGCGCATGTCGGGTAAGCAGCATCAGAAGAGGAACTCCCGTGCAAGACGGCCACGTCTGCATTCAGCGAGAATATTCGAAATGATCCATTCGGACATCATGGAGATGTCTATTGTCAAAGATGGCTCCAGGTACGTGATCACCTTTACTGACGGTTATTCACGTGATTCATGGGCATATGCCATGAGATGGAAGCATGAAGCGCTCCATAAATTCCGACAATTTGAGGCCTGGGTGCACCGACAGTTCGGCGCCCAGATCAAACGGGTCCTCACCGACAATGAGAGAGAATACCTACCGGTCGGAACGCACCTCGAGTCCCAGGGAGTTGAGTTTGGCACATCGCCGCCATACTGCAAAGGGCAGAATGGTTTGGCCGAACGCGCGAATCGCACTATCCGGATGCGGATGAAGACGCTCCTGTCGGATGCGGAACTTTCTCCCTGGTGGATAGAGCTTGTAGATGCAGTGGTCACTTGAAGCTGTGCGCTCCAGCATCGGTCTTACAGAAGAAGACACCGTTTGAAATTTAATATGGGAAGCCGCCCTTGTTATTACATCTGCGACGGATCGGCTCCCGTGCATGGGTCTTGATTCCAAAAGAGCATCGAGCAAAACTGGGACCAAGATCATCCGAGTGCCGACTGCTAGGGTATTGTGAACCGAACCAGTACAAGCTGTATGAAATACATTCTGGAAAGACAGTCTTTTCCCCTGATGTCGAGTTCGATGAGAGAACCCGGTGAGATATTTCATGACTTACATGTTCCAGTGGTTGAGAGTAGAGGCCAAGAGACGGAAAAGAGCTCCATGGTCCTTGCGCTCGTGTGTGTGGTCGGAATGCATGGATCTGGTTGTTTCGCATCTTCCATATCAGTCTAGTTTAGGTAGGATCGGGCTGTGATTTGCACACTTGCGGCATACGTATTCGCATTTTTGCCTGGGGATACATCCAGTGGCGGGACAGTGGATCAGCTCATCGGCTGCTATGGCGGAGAGAAATGTTCGCAAAGAAAATACGATTTGACCAGCCAACCCATTCTTGTCTCTTTATCAGCGGGCATGGGTGGCACAGTAGATCTGCTGGGAATCAAATCTCTCACAGACATTGTCTGACTTGCTGGTCCACGATGTATTCAATAAATTTCAGTACAGTGGAGATCCCAGTTCAAAAGGGGAAGACTTATCAGGTGCATCAGACGCAAAGTCTGCTCGACTTTGGTGTAGATAAGCAGTCAAGTAATCAGCGTGTAGAGAAGATTGCTGGGGGTAGTGGGCGTATTTATAGAGTTCTGGGCTCATCTCGTCACTTAGGCGCTCCCCTTGGTAGTAAAAGTTGAAGGGCACGAGTGCCTATCCTAAATGAGGTCTGTTAAAAGCCATACCTTCTATTTCACCGCCACTATAAGCAATGACTTTCTTGATGCCATTTTGGACACCCACCAAGGGAGACGAGTTGGAAGCCTGTTGAGAAAAAGTCATGCTGAACAGGGTATGGCTAAAGATCCAATCCTCCATGTCTTCTATATTGAGGCACTGGGGTTATTCAGTCATAAATGGCATGCCCTGGTTTCACTTTTCTGTCTGTCCTACCTGTTCACGACCCAACGTTGAACAAGAGTCACTTTAAAATCACCAGCAGACAGTGCCTGCAATTTCTTCACTAGGAGACACGGGCTGGGCTCACCGTCCTCGCTTTACTGTTGGTCATGTTAAGCTGTGGGTCTGTCCGTCTAGACTGGTGTGGAAATCATCAGGTCACAGTCGCGTGTGCCGACCCTGAAGAGATTGTACAAACTGGTTATTGAGAGAATAGTGTGTCAGCCGATGCGCAGAATCACCGGAAAGTGAGAAATGGAGAGGTACTAGCGACTGTAAAATCGTGCATCTCCATGATCTTCCACATTAGCTCAAATATCGCAATCTGTTCAATGACTAGTATTGACGGCCTTTCTTTGGCGAAGAGAAAAGATCATTGAAGGCATCAATTGTGGGGGTACCGGTAAGACAAGATTACAAAAATGTTCGATTCTTTACCCGTTTTCTACTTCCCTTCATAATTAAATGTTGCAATGTTCAGCTAGAAACAACTGGTTATTACCTTGCCAAAACAATTGGTCGCCATCAATTACCACCCCCAAAACGACACCGGGACTATGTCGCACCAGTCACTTTCGTCTCCGATATTACTATCTCAGGAGACATTTTCATTATTGAAATGCCAAAGGGAGGTGTTCATCTCCCCCGGTATTGTAGGGGTCATGGGTGCTACTTTGGGATTGGGATTGAAACCATGAGGCTACCCATGGTTCTAGAAAAAGCAAAAAATCATAGTCATGATGCCATTGATTCAGGTGTGCCTTGCTTCCAAGGCACGTGGCTTTTTTTACCCTGTGAGGGCAAGGGACATGAGCAAATGGGCAACCTTGGAAGGAACACTGGCCCCTGATTACCTGGTAGTTTCCTGATGGTGGAGAACGGGCGCGGACTTGCAAAACGGTGCGTCTTCAACAAACAGCCCTCAACAATATTATCTAGAATTATATGAGTACTCCGTACACCTTATGGATTTTCTCATAAGGAGCAAGAAGTGGATATTCCTGGTAAAAGATGGACTGCCATTGGCCCTTTGTTTGATACCTGTAGGCAAATCTGCCTTTAGATACATTGAGACAAAATATATGCTGCCAAATAGACGAGAATTGAAAAGATGTAGCCCCTAATTTATGCTTGCCAATATGTGCTGAAAAACTCCTCGCTGTAATGTCGCTTGCCCAAAAGTCCAGAGGGAAAAGAGATACGCTTGCAAGGCTGAGTATCACGATCGAACAAAAGAAAAAAGGATGCGAAGTCGAACCTGCTAGGGCCTTGGTGCTGAAGGTTGAGCAAAAATAGCCTCATAAGAGGACAATAAGGTGTTGAGAAGTGAATCGCTAGTCGCTTCTATGTTCAAGTAAATCACGAAGGAAAGAGGATGAAAGAGAGAGATGCAGTTCATGCAGTTCGTGCAGTAGCCCGAGATTCTCGACGGTATCTTAAATCGTCTCGGCTGAGGAGTCGGCGTAGTCTAGAAACAAATCGACATGGTCGACCATCTAGGGCAATGTTAGAACTAAAGCGAACGGAGAAGAAAGAATGGTTGAACTTACCATTGATGCGACGCATAGATGAGGAATCATCAATAGGCCGTGTAGTGTAGGCTGCAGCCCAATATCCCGTGTCACGGTAATCGGTGAAGGTGCAGTTGCTGGGATTGTACTGTGGCTGCAGGGCCGCGACATGTGGGTAGAGAGTTGCTAATGGTGAGAGAAGCTCATCTGGCGGGGTTGGTGACCGTCTGCTGTCGATGCTTCCTCGAGACTGGAAAATATAAGTTATTTTGATTATCAAAAGTAAAGCATGGATGTTACTCACGTAGAGTTCATAGTTGGTTTTGTAACTCATGTAGGTAGTGGGGGGTTGGGATGTTGCGGTGTTGAAGTGTTGTAGTGGTGTCTGTTCACATAAAGTTTGAAATGCAAGATGATGATTAGATTAAGACTACGAAAGTAGTCAAACCTGCTGGCTTGTTGAGGTGCAGGTTTGACCAGAAGCGAGCCAGCCTGCGTTTAAATGAAGACTTGGGAACCCTCAGCCGTAGTAATTTGGAAGCGGGGGAGATTAGACGTCAAGCAGATCCGCATCTAGTAGCCTAGTTCGGATCTTTTTCCTAGAATTGATTTGTTCCAACCAGGAAGTCGGGTGTTTAGGCACACGATGAACGTAAATGAATCTTCGTCATTGGATGAGATGGGGATCCGAGCGTCAGATGTACCGTACGAGCAGAATGTGGAGGTTGCGTGGATAAGTAGATTTTCTTGCTCCCAGGAACAAGATTCAAGCAAAAGCTCCACTTCCTCTCGTTATTTCCATTTCCCCTAGATTTTGCGACCACGGATTATCCTCACCGCTCTTCCGTTGTATTTTTAGCTTCTCCCTTATGGCATCAAAGTTTTCGTCTTTTTAGTTACAATGGTATAACGTTCTCATGACGCAATAAAATTCTTGGCACAGAGTCCGGTACATAATTAAGTTTTTAGGGAACAATAATTTTCGTTGCAATATCTGGCCATGTCCCAAAGAGTCCTACTTGAAAGGGAAAACCAATAGTAGGACATGACATGATCACCTGCAACGAGACGCAGCCGCTTTAGAATTTCCATAGATGCGCGAGATTTGAATAACCCTTGCATGGAGAACACCATAGAAATCAATTGTTGAAGTATCTACAATACAACGCACGAACGGGAGTTGTGCTCCTTCTGTCGCTCTGTACCCCAAAATCTCCCTGTAGTTTCGTTCGAACCCTCCCATGCTTGGGTAAGAAGGCTCGGAGAATTTAATTGTCGAAAGCATCTGATAGTATCCTTGAATGTCTTCTCCACGCCTGCGTTATATTTAGCAGACGTTTCATAGAACCAGCAATCTAGCGACCGTGCTAGAATTCGACCTTCCCTAGCTGAGACTTCACGTTGGGATCGTAAATCTTTCTTGGTACCGACCAGAACAATAGGCGAACGAGACAGGCGATGAGAAGCTGACTGCTGTAGTGTATTCTCGATACTCATATCATGTTTCACCTTTTTGATTTGGTTGTAGTACGCTCGTACGTGGGAAAAGGACGCTCGTGAGGTTATGCTGTAAGCAATTATGAAAGCTTCTCCGTCCCGGATATGGTCTTCGTGGGGCGCTGCATCCGTGCCATCACCAGCAGTGTCCATTATCTCGAGAATGCAAGGACGGTTATCAACCACGACTTGGGTGCGATAAGAATCGTCTAGCGTGGCTCCTAATCCCTCAGCAAATTTGTCTAAGCAAAGCTAAGCAAGGTCTTAGTACGTTTCGTGGACATCTGCAGGGGGCAGACGAGACTGACCCGAACAGCTAGCGCCGATTTTCCCACATCTGCGTCACCTACTACCACAAGTGTCACCTTATCAGTCATGATCTTAAAGTCCCTGGGAAAGGTGCAATGACGGAGAACGTGTCACAGAGGGCTGCATTGAACTCCACTGCTGAAATAGCGGCTTACGTCACACGTCGTGCGAATGTCTTCAGTTTCACGGATGGCCAACTAGTCACCGGGGAAACAGAGCTTGGTTTGCGCAGTACGTAACGATCTTTGCCCGTAGTCCTAAGATTCTAAGACACGGACCCCCAGTTAGCGAATACCAGGAAACAACTTGACGTCTTCCGGAAGAACGGATGTTGACGCCATATGTGTGGGTCCACCGGTGGACTGCCAATGATTGTTTTGATTCACCTACAAAGATTGCGGCATGAGAACTATCAAATAATCTTAGGTGAACTGGTGCATATGTCAACCGTCGGTTATGAGATCATCAAGGTAGCTCATCTCCGTTCTGCACGATAGTTGCCGTTAGGCTTCTGTGGATATTGAGGGTAGGATGCCAGAGATATCGGCAAAAGATAGCCAGTAGCGTACTTAATTCAAGGAACCGGATAGCGTTAAGAATTCATCGGTGATCATCGGACTCAGCGGACCATAAAAAAGAATAAAAAACAACACATATACCTCCGAACTACAACAAGTTGTGGTCCATCCCGAGAGCAAATTTAAAGCGCTAGCCGTCTCCACGGGTCTATTGAGCGCTCATCGGATGACCAAAACAATGGTCGCATCTTTAGTCGATTGGCAATCATCGAGACTGAAAATCAGAATGTGACCAGGCAGGCTCCAAACAAAGCTACAGAAGGCAGGCCCTAACGAACGACGATCAGTTCGTTAGCAGCAGCTATGCCACTCAAGCTTACTGAATATCCGACCAGATACATCAGAGCCAAGATTTCGGTCTGTGTATGTTCAACGCTGTAAGCAGGGCTTCCGTATTTATCCGCGCTTCTGTTTACCTTTCGTCGAATTTTGCCTCTTACAGATAGTACCATCCTCAGGGGTTGAATCGCTTCAGCCGATAGAAGTTTGGTTTCATCCCTGAACGATGATCGGCGAAGAGAAAATCAAAATCTCCGAAACAGGGGCTTCGGCTTCAGTGGATACAGTCGCTATCACTTGAACTCGGACCGTGAATGTTTCCTGCAAATGCACTGCCGCATCCTTTTCTTAGGGTGCGTGAGAGAATTGTAACCGCTTCCAGACGAAAGGAACATTCACCATGCCTCGCTTATTGCTGTACACTTGTTGGATTTTGACAATGGGTAGAGTGTTCGGCAGTTGATTGTTCTCAGCGTTGTCTTCACGTCTACCGAAGTGCTCCGTGTCAACAACTTCTGGGGGGAGGGGGGGCAAGTGCTATCTCGACCGGCTTGCCCACCAAGTTTTCAATCGCAGATACGTAAGTCTTTTGCAGTTACGGGAATCAAATCGCCATTGCTAGTCCTAACGTGGCATTTTCCCAGCGGTATCGTGACATTGCCCGCAACACGGAAAATATTGTGAGAGTGCAAAAGAACATCTGCATCTGTGTTTGGCGCAGAGGCCTCGCAAGGCAAGGGAATTTCTCCGGAAAGGCGCGTTGAGATACAAACCAAGTTTGACGCATCGAAGAATCAAGCAGAGTATCCAAATGAACAGGATGAGTGAACTTTAGCAGCATCCAGTGTAGGAAAGTACAGGCCAAGGCTCCATTTTGAGCCCGAGCCGGCTGTTCTGAGCCGCCATGTTCTTTTCTGACCTTTGCTATCGGATAATCAACGTAGGAGGAAGTGCTTGGCCTGGTATTGTTTTCTGGCCTATGTCTGACGCGTCAATTGACCACAATCAATAAATATAAACTTGATATAGGAATACAACATGTGCGATCCGAAATTGCCCAACTCTTGTAAACCCACCTAAATATAGCTTCGTGCCCACGGTCACAGCAACATATCTCGCACATTGGCATGGGAAATGAGTAGAGGGATCAAATAAGTTTAGGATGGAGGGCCACGTCCCAAGTTAGGAAAGAGCATATTGGAGGTGAAAGATAACTGTAGTCGATAAGGGCAGTTACTTTAGCAATTGGCGACGCATGCGGGAGAATGAATACGCACGATTAGTAGTGAGATGTAACAACCATTGGAATGTTACCCAGTATGCTGATCAATGTCAAACCATCTCACTGACTGGAATGTAAGCAAGCAAACATTAGCCGAAAGCGTTAAGGTTTCAAGTTATACTGGGCCAATGACATTCCGTAAGGAAGTCGTGTTTTGTTGGTTGCTTCACGCAAAGATACCACAAGACAGAACAGATTTACGTAGGGGCACCTTATACCTGCAACTGCGTTATTTGCTCCTGGCCTGTTTCTCCCTTATGAGGTTACGCAATAAAGTATTCCGGATTCCTCCACCACAGAATGGTTAAGTCACTAAAATATCATTTTCACATTCAAGACGATGGCCGGTCAGTCCAACAAAGCCACGCCCGCCTACAACTACACAAATTATAACGATAACTGGCGGTGCTGTGCTTTCCATGAAAGCGTTCCGGGTACCCAGGCACAGGTATAAGATCGTGCGTAGAACACCGGGTGCATCAAATGGGTAAATACGGACAGATGCTTTCTTCTATCTTAGGCAATCGCCACAAGATACCTTTCCCGTATTGTCATCTAATGTCTTAAGAAAAACGTTGAGAGGCAACTCTAGAGTCATGTGGTACTCGCGTCTAGTTTCGGACGGCTGCTTCATGCCACTGCCGGCCAACTTGGTCGGCCTGTCGTTGTCGATGCCATCACGCGCAGAGGAAGTCTCAGGCAACATCAACGAGCTTCGATTGCGGATTTGACAGGTCAAATGGCTCTCTGGCGACAGTGTTCAGCTTTTGATGGCCTATCTTGGTGGCTTCAAGTTTGATCGAGTTTTTGCACGGAGCGACTTTTTTCGTCATCCCGCTGCAGAAGCTAGGACCGCCATTGGGGCTAGCTTCTATCTCACAAACAAGAAACGTGTCCCAAGGGAGCGTGGTGGTCATTGCGGCGGACAAGGGCAGAAAACGCTTCAGATGGGAATTGGTGTTGGGCAATCTCTGCAGCATTCCCTCGCCAGCTTTATATGCCCTCGCCGTAGCCTGCCTACCTACATGGCTGCCTGACAGTTGGCATGGGACGCCTTCCTGGAAACACTCGATACGTCGAAGACGGCATTCGCATGCACTATGCGCTGATATCCGCGCGATCAGTGGCCTCCGTTGCTCTAGTCAAACTTGAAATAGCGGTTATAAAGAGACAGGATGATTCAAACCGGGCTAGCTTTGGGTGGGCTAGGCCTACTGTTTTGTACTAATCAGCTTGAGATTTGCAAATTAGTAAATTGGCATACCGATTGGATGGTGCGAGTTGGCAGAGCTTGATGCGACCTCCCGCCAAATGTCGATGATCTAAAATCCGTTCTAAAGGTCCTAAACCTTTTACCAGCCATAACTTCTCAATTTAGTGTTGCAAAGTTTATTTGATATTACCAGCCAGGTCTTTAATCAAAAGAGTGCATTTCAACGAGAATACTAAGTACAGAGAAGGGAAGGAAAAGGAAGATGTCTTGGCGGGGTGAGACTTCTCTTTCAGTAAAGCGGTGAACCTTCTGCCGCTACCCTCCGCATCCATTCTGCCGTACTTCCCGGCCAAGGCGGTGGGAACCTTCTCAGTCGTCACATTTGAGTGAAGTTTCAGACATATACTACATTCCTACGTCTTTCTTCCATAAGGCGCCTTTCAGATAAGATAGTATTAGGACATCATGCATTGACACGGAAGCTAGTAGCTATCCGTATACCACACCTTACCTACCTGTTAGAAGGCTCCGGCTTTGACCTGATGGATAAGAAAAGTCCCAGAAGTGATTCCATATCTCCCGTCCTTCGGGTAGTTTGCGTCACCCCCACCCAGTCTTGTTTGAAGTCAATATCGATGTGCTCCAGAAACAATATTGGCTTTTTGCCAGCAAAGTAGTTTTCTAGGGCCCGAGCAATTCTATCATTTTGTTCGAAAAAAAACACCACCATTATATATTGGGACAGTTAGCGCAGGGGGTTTACATAGGTAAGAAATTTGAGTTTCAATTTACATATTTTGATACCGTTTTCGGCTAGCTGCAGCAAAGTTCCCACGGTTTGTTCCACAACGACCACACGAACAGACATAGAGTATCAACATCGGTCAAAGTGCCATTTCCGCTCACACACCCTGTTCCCTTAACTGTGGAGACATGGCCGGACGAGCCGTTCGACTTTCCTATTTACTTTGTTCCATGATATTTCCTGGCTCAATTTTCTTCCACCGCTTGGACTATGATAAGCACCAAACAATCTGTATGTAACTCATAGTGACGTAATATTCCACTACACAAAGTTCTGGCTTGCTCTTGAACCAGGCACGAAGTCAGCAACTTGGCATTGATATCCACTTACCATAGCTGGTCATACTCTCCTGACGTTGGTCTGAGATTGACATTCATGAAGTCGTGAGCTTTTCAATATTGGTCTCAGATTCTAACGTCACGGTGACTTCAAAACCTTGTTCATGAAACAGGCCGTGCTTGGCGTTGCATTTATAATACGCAGTGAATCTACCCCAGAATGGCTCCTTCTGACCACCAATTATCATCATTACATATCACTACATATCACTACGTCTCACTATGTCCGACAACCCCAACCCTGGTAATTTCTCAAACCGACCTCACGAAGAGGTCGAGAATATTGCTCGAAAGGGCGGGCAGTCTAGCCACCAGAGCGGATTTGCTTCTATGGATTCTGACAAGCAGGTTAGTAACAGCATTGTTTGTGATAATATAGTGAACTCAAAAAATAACGAATCTTTACAGAAGGACACTGCCTCGAAAGGCGGGCATGCTTCAAGTGGAAGCTTCGAGCCCGGAGACCCGAGGGCTAAAGAAGCAGGCCGGAAAGGAGGTCAACCATCCGGGAAACCGGAAGAATAGGCTGGCTATATCGCCATCATCGGGTAATATTCGTCACCGCAACTCGCAAACTGCTAGCCATTTTTGATGGGAAAGGACGGCGAGCGAAGGGATCTGAAGGGGTCATTTTCATTCTTGTAATACATTCGTTCACAACTTTAAGAATCAATTTCCGCTTCAATGGTAAAATTGGCTAAGGAAGATGGTATAACTAAAGGTCCTGTAGTTCCCTTTCAGTCGCCTAGTCCAATCTTTAGTCTTCAGCAAACGACCCAACTCAAGCTTGGGAAATAGAATATGCCCACTAACATATTTACATGGCCCATAGTGGGATATCTACGCCTCACTACTAGGCGGCGATACGCTTATTGCATCATAATGCTCGACAAGCCTTAATTTTAATGGGAGGTTATGTCGTTATCGCATTTATAATCATTTCCAGGCTCTTAAGGGGGAATTTGGAGTTATTCTGTGCTCCTTCATTGGTTTAGACATGTCACACTGATAACCCATCTTCCTTTGCCCTCTACAGAGTACGGAGTACCTGCCAAGAATCAGCGAACGAATGGACTGCAAATTTGACGTGGCAGGGAGACAGCAAACGTCATGACATATCATACCTACTACCAGGGAACTATCCATTCGCCGAGAAGTGTCGATTCTAGGCCGTCCTTGGGTGAGGTCATCTGCCAACGCTTAATAAACCGTTTGCCACGCACTTCAAGGCCTATAGCTGCTCGGCAATGAGTTGGATGGGTTTCCGATTGCCCCTTCGTACATGTAGTGACAGGGCACATAGTAGCAGTGCAGTCACGACGTTAGGGAATTGAACTAGTTTGCTAACACTGACGTAGATGTGGTAGGTCTGAGTTGGCAACGCTGCTTCCCAAGTCTTCTTTCATTATCACTACGTATAGCGAATTTTCCTGCAATCACTCCTATGCTAAACTTTTTCGTTTTGTTTCCATGCAATCAATATTAGCGATCCTGTAGTGAACTTGCAGGGAGCCTATGATCCGCCATGGATGCAAGTTCCCAGCGCCTATTCGTCTATAATTACTACAGCATGGCTTTTTCACCATCTATCTTCCTATTACTTTTGTCCTGCTATCTTTTGTTTCGGGTTAGTAGCTTGGAACTTGACTCACCCAACCATACGGGGCTTTCAACATTAAGGAACAATCCTAAGAGGTCATGCATGGCTAGCGAGGCCACTTCCCTGCTAGACACCGCCATTCTTCATACTCCACTCCAAAATGTCACTTGTCACTCGCGCTTCAGCCTTGTTTTCCGTACCTCAGATGAAAATCGCTGGCTTAATTTCACTTTGGAGCTCAGCCCTGACATTATCTCAAATTCTGCCCAAGTGACTTATGTAAAGGCTGACGGTACCTCTTATGTCTGTCAGAACCATGAATATGTCTGAAATAGTGCCTTCAAAGGGTCATTCTGGGTTGAGAGAACAGGCAATGGATGGGAAAGACTTGGGTGGGCTAAGATTTCCTTTTGGGAGGATGGTCTTGACCCTTTATTTAGGGGCACTTACCGTGTTCAAGAGATCATCCGCGACATAAGAGTTCAGATTACAGGCATTGGCAATACATGCGAATCGGACCCTACTTTTGGTGGACCTGGAGAGGTATACGACTATATGGCTTCGGGATCATCTCGGCCTTTTGTTCATCTCAACGCTCGAATAACCATTTCGGAAGATGCGAGTCACGGCCTCTGGGTCGTAGCGAAGGTCCGGAGACACACACAACCTAACAGAGATGTGCGCCGTCCGAGGTTACATCAGCAAAGAGGAACGGCACGCTATGAACCCACCGCGTCTCCACGAAGCGCTCACCTATGAGACCTCAGAACGACGATTGGGAACACTCTGATGCCCCTGGACGAGTATGGTTGCTTCAATAGGCATCGGCACTGACTGCTCGTACACGGCTTTGTTCGGCTCCGTTAGCAATGTTGCACACAATGTTGTCGGTATGGTCATCGGCGCTTCGGAGATGTTTGAGCGCTCGTTCAGCATTACGCATAGTCTAAGTGACTTGTTGGTCTTCTTATCTGGTTGATCTGCATGATCCGACGTCGAGAAAGGTGGTTGGTATGAGGGTTTGATAGGCAGATGAATGGAAGAAACCTTGCCAAGACTGGCAGTTTATAGCAAGTCTTCTCCCTAAGCAGCTTGATCAACGAAAATGCCATTGTCGGAAGACAAGTATCCTATCCGCTGTTCACATCTTTCTTGCGTCTTCCTGTTAACGTGCACAGTTACCTTCTCACCAAGCCCATGGAAACAGACCTGCAGATGCCTTTAAAGGTGAAGCCCATATGTTAGAGTTTTCGCGCCGGACATCACCGAGCCTACTGATACGATGACAATATTCTGGGGCCCGACTTCGATTGTCACCTCCGGTTCGTTGTCCTTGAACGCGCAGGTGTTAGACAGCTGTTGGTGCGATGGTTCGACAATGATGTCCATAACGGTCGAAAGTCGACACCGCGGGACAGCAGAAAGTGGGCGACTGGGGTGACGATGGACTCATGGCGGTTATAGCGGCCTGTATAGCTGCTGCGGATGATCCAGCTCATGTATGTTGTACATGAAACGATGTACATATCGCCGGAATTCCACGAGGCTGTGCCATGACTGGAAGCCGAAGCTGTCATCAAAACTGTCACCATAAGTATAATCACAGATGAAACATTCTTCCGTGCGCAATATAGATATTGTAGCTAGCAACAACCAGAAAATGGTCTGGAAGAAGCTTTCGTGGAAGTAATCGCAAATGCGAGATCGCGCCAGACACTTCTCTGATTTGAAAACCGGCATGAACAGATTCATGCGGCCTCTTAGTCCTACTCAGGTCTTTTTGGTGTCCCTCCGCTCCATGCCCCAGGATTTTCACGCGAGGAATCGGGTATGTGACTTTTTTTCCGGGTTGTTTTGAGTGATTAGATTCGATGAGGTCGTCAGGATGGTCTTCTTCGGGTCCACCATCGAAAGTACCCGTGGAAGGAGCCGCTCCATGCAAATGTCATTGAATGCGAGCAGTGGGACCAGCCCGATAGTGATAGCCATTGACCTAACCCTCGGAGGTGGCAGAACCCCCTCCAGCGACCTCCAATGTCTCGAGGACATGGATCCGTGAGGATGGAACATTGCGGTGGCGATGGGATGGCCTGATGACAATGCATGAGATATAGATGCAACCATGGATCAGACGCCCGGTCGGCACCACCCTATTCGTGTACAGGCCGTTAAGTGAGTTAATTCTGGGACACGAGAATATGAACATTGCCGGTATCGCCGTTTATCCGACAACTATCTGCTTTCCGCTATTTGCGCTTTTCTCGGGCTTGACTAAGATTGCGGCCGCGTTGGTTGGTACTTCGTTGGTTGGTACTCACAATTATCATCCATTACAACTTGGGAATCCTTTGAAAATCCCCGTCGGGTGAAAAAGGAGGCATCATTATGGTCTGCGAGATCAAGTATATCGGCTGATCTACTTCTGATAAGGGTCTTGGGGGTATTTGCTGGGTAGGCTGAAAATTATTCATGCAACTCGATCGCGACAGGCAGGCTTTATATTGCAATCCACCCTGACAAACATCGATCTAAGCGAGATTCTAGACTAAGCTAGCTCCGGCAACCCTGTGCAACAATCAATGAACCACAGGTAATTTAAGTATAATCCAAACCGATGCCACGCCCGTAATGACGACTGCCAAGGCCACGGTTTCTCCGGTAATTAATTCCCAGCTATGCGAACTATGTCATTGTATAGACCCCAACACAGAAGGAAAGGGAAAAGAAAAGAAAAAGAAGAGTCTCCGGCTTTGAGGTGGCGTTCTCGATGGATCGGGGTACTCATCCATGGTTCTGCTTCCGGATAAGGGCTCTAATTTACATGCAGAACTGAGTCTGAAAGAGTCTGCTTGGGCGAAAAGGCGAAGGAATGGTTACCCAGCTAATCACTGCAACAGAATGGCATTTGCGTGGTTTGGTCTGGGGTACCTAGGAGGCCGTGGTTATGGTTGGACCGTTCCGGGTCGGTTAGGGTTCTGTCGCTGCAACTCCTGAAAGGCTTCGGCCGGAAATGTACTTTTGGAAGAATAGTTCGGAGATCATTCGATATATAACGAGTTTGGGTACCTCTGCAGCCTTTTCTTGTGGATTTTAACAACTGTGTTTCAAACCAGAACAACGGGGAAGTTAGGATTGTGAACGGTTCAAACGCATACTCATATTTCGATACCCTCATTTGCCATAACGATCCTCTCCGGATTACACATCCTCTTTCGACACACATATCAACTTACTCGAATTTTAACAACCTCAGCCCAATGTCCGGACCCGACCCCACGGAACCAACCCTCACCCTAGACCCTATCTCAGAATGGCGCGCCTGGCAAGCCCTCTCAATAATCTACACGGTACTCCTAAACCGCCAAATTCGGCGCCGCTGGCTCCTGGAACACAAATGCATGGAAGACCGACCCCTCAGCCAACGCTTCAGGCCCGTAATATTGCTTGAGGCCGTACCAACAATCCACAAACCTAACACAACAACCAAGTTCAACAAAAACCCCACAAAGAATCAAGCCTACAACCCCTACAACCCAACAACAATGGCCACGCTCCGCACGAAAGTAGCGCTCCTCCGCGCACGCGTCGAAAAGGGCAAAGAACTCGCCGCCGAGATCGAGCGGCGCATGGTGCAAACCCCGCGTATCCGGTACCCGACGCATTTCTGCCATACGTGTGTTGAGGACGGGGAGCGGGTTGAGGTTCTGTTGACGAAGTGTGGGCATCGAGTTTGTCGCACTTGTCTTGAGTACGGGGTTGATGAGAACGGGATTTATGACTGTAGTATCTGCTTTGCGCCGGCGGAGTTTGTGGCGCGCAGTCTCTTGGGCATGATTCGGTAAATCTGCGTAGGCTCTCGACATCACGCCCGCTGTGCATAAGGCGACCACTATCCGCGATCCAAATGTTGCCGTTGCGATTCAGGACATGATAAAGCTGGGAAAATCGTACGCAGGAGCATCCTTGTTCATAGATGACAATGCCGACGGCGATGTAATCTAGAATTTCGACGACGTCTACGTCTCGCAGTTCTCTGCGCAGACTCTCGCCGCATTTACACCGGCGCTATCACGTGCCGCTCGTTGGGAGGTCCAAAAAGCCTGCCAATTGGAGATGGTCGGCTTTCGCTTTTGACTGGGCATGCATAGTGTGATATTGCCTCTCTGTTTGGCTGCCCATCGGATACGCATTGGGATCCCTCGTAACGAATCCCGATCGCATCGATGGCGTATGAATCGCTCCGTGAAGTTCGAAGTCAGCCCCTCTCCATCGCCCGATTCGTTCCACCGAGGCATGTTTCAAGGGCCAATTAAAGCCCCAGCGACATGCGAAAAAATTTAGCCAGTGCTCATGGCTCAAATTTACTAGGACGTTGATTTACCTAAATACCTAGTGAGGACCCAATGATAGGCGCGGACCTGTTGATCCAATTAGGCGTTGGGAATCGTTGACGTTATCGATGCTCACCGCTCAAGATATCACCCTACGTATCGCGCAGGCTTCATTTATAACCTGACGATCCTGAAGCTAGTGAAAATATCAACAATCCGATAGAACAATAGACGGGGTTGCGGTGAGACATTTTTCAACGTTTGCCCACGCTGAGACTGAAGAAACCGCTGATGGTTCAATTTGCGTGCTATCTACATTCTTTAAGATCTTATAAACTCACCATCTCAAATCCCCATTCGGTGGTTCCTCAATCTGGTCACCGGAATTCATCAACTTCAACACTCAGGACAAATGAACGGACGGGTTAGTCAGGAAACCACGGTATATAATGTTTGACGCAATGACTGATTCGTGGGACGCAGCGGTCGCCCTACCGTAAAAAGCCGGCACCAGTCTCGCTTGCTTTGCCTGTGATTCTATTTATTCTGGCGGCTCTCCTCGCCAGTTTTACACCCCTCAGCGCGATGTGTTTGATTGGGACCGCCTCATCACCCTCATCAGTCCCAATGTCGCTGCCTTCGGTATGTCATCGCCTGGAGCCAGTCAACTGATCCTAACTTAATATACCACGTGAAGCTATTTACTGGCCCCTCAGGCATCGTAACGCTGGAAGACCGAGCCAGAAGCCCCCCGGCAAAACTCACGCGGTTTGCAGCAGACCGCCGAGATTGGATGCTCTACGACTCCGCCCAGGAGAACGAATCTTTATCGTGGTGGCTGGAGACCGACTAGGGACAACAGCTGACCAAAAATGGACAATGCAAATTCAGATGGTCAGTTGAGTCGCGTTCATCAAAGGTTTGGAAGCACTTTGACCAGGTAGCAGAGCTCAGGTCTGGTCGACCCAAGGTAGTTTGTCGGTCTTGCCTCACACCGCTTAATCACCCACATCACCCACAACGCGAATCCCATGGAACAAGCGCAATGGGTAAGCGCTTGCAATCGAACTCCTGTTGCAGAAGTAAGGAGAAGGTGTCCGTTTCTGCTGTCACCCCAGGCCCAATCCAAGAGCCTTGTGCGAGCTTCTCGCCCATGAGCAGCAGATTCACCAAGGCACAGCTCAAATAACAGCT
The DNA here is from genome assembly GCA_015585785.1 of Penicillium dipodomyicola. Lineage (NCBI taxonomy): Eukaryota > Fungi > Ascomycota > Eurotiomycetes > Eurotiales > Aspergillaceae > Penicillium > Penicillium dipodomyicola. The sequence continues at coordinate 26,780 of JACSOR010000047.1, read as the reverse complement.
TCTGCGGACAATAACGTCCGCAAACTTTTCTTTTAAGGTCACGGATGAACCCACACTCCGAGAATTGTTGAATCTACCATATCGATACCGCTGTCTACCAAAGTCGCCGCAATAAAAGGACCGTTGGCATCTTCAACTCGACCATTGGCTGGCTGGTTGTTATGTGAAGCAAGCGACTCTGAGCAAACTTGGATAGCGCTGGGATTTGCGTGACACCTACAGAAACCAGCGCCATTATGTGGTGTGGCCGGATAGTCGTCCCCGCTGACATTATCACATGATGTCTCTGGACATCCTCCCCGCCAAATCGGATTCTGTCCATACCTAGCAGTGTTTTGGATTCCGATGTAGTCGTCTCCGTAATAAAATTTGTTACTTTCTCCTCGTCCTCGAGTTTGACACAACAATCCAATTTGGCGTTGTCAGGCCGGATGGGCAGTTGGAAAACGACCGCCCGTCATTACCTCAACACAAGGATAACTTTGAACTCCAGTCATATTAGGAACCGAACACGGCTCATCCCTGCTGTCACAAAGCCTTCCACATGAGAAATTGATGGATTGTCCGAAGATGCGTAACCCCTGAATTGACGGCTTAACCCATTGCCGACCTGTCGTGCTTAGAAGTCGAAATGACCGAACGAAACGAACGCACCGCCACTCAATTTAGAGACAGATGAAGGGGCACAGATTTCGTGTTCAGCTGGGAAGATCTTCCACGACATTGAGCTTCCCCATCAACCATGCGTAGCGCTTCAAATGGGCGGGTGCGCAAAGCTTCAGGGTTATTCGTGTAGGAAAGATGGTTCACTCTGTGTGGGACTAGTTTGAGGGATATCACTGACGCGTGCCCCTGTGGCATCTACAACTTCAATGGTGACCGGCTGCAGCCGGCTGGATTGACACTCTTGTCACAGGATTGCGGGTTCCGTGCCCGACTAGTACTCTGGGGGCTAGCGAGATCTTGTATGGGAGAGGCTGATGGTTACTAGGCAATATGTTATTTAAATGAAGAAGCAATATAAGCTTGAATGTACTCTTGCCGATTTCTAGAGAGTGATAGTCACACCAGGCTAGCACATACTCAGTCCCAACTACCGCGTGCGAATCGACCAAATTTTGGCAGTTTGTTTTGTCGGGAAAGTAGCATCACAACGTGCCTCAAGGGGCCGCGATTTCCACCTAGATACCGCTACACCGTGTCAGTGAATTTGAGAACAAAGATTTTTTACTTGAATACAACCGCTTAGAGACCCTCTTAATGCGTACAAAATGCAATATCTAGTGGCAGGGGAGGGGACCGTCCCGCAAGAAGTGATTTGCATATGATTTACTCTGCTATTGTGACGCGGTTAATACATAACTGTCCAACGTTCACGATCTGCACACTGGTTTTGGTGCCGAGAAGAACATTGCGGTCTGCGTGATGTTGGAGCTAGACCTTGCCTTGCAACGAAAAACTCTAGGTTAACTTGCAAAACTGATAATGAACAAAGGCCCCCGATAAATGTCGTGCCACGTACCTAGGCCTCGCCAAAACCCGCCCAAAAACCCAACCCACCCAGGAAAACCCAACCTGTGGGTAGGGCCGGGTCTTAATCAGCAACCCCATGGGCAGGTTTTGTTTTGGAAAACCCAACCCAAGACCCAAACTGGTACCCCGTATAACTCGCAAAAGCAAAAAAGGCTGACCTGTCACTTTGTATAAATTTATGACTTCTCCAGAGACATGTTGTTCCAAGGTGTCATGTTACTTTTCCGTTCATGAAAGTTGAAAGATTTCCATGGGTGCAGCGGAACCAAAGGCAGCAATGATAATGGATAACATTGCATCGTGCAGACCCTTAACCCACAGGAGTCTGGCTCTCCAAAGTGGAGGAATGTGAAAACTTTGGTGGTTGATCAAGTGGATGAGCACCGATCAACATAATGTTATGTTCCCCGACTCCAACTCTACTTCGATTACATACAGCAGAATGCAACAGGTTCAAGTTCGGAAGTAGCCATTTCAGCTGATGGCAATCGCTGCCACTAGCGCGTCCATTGCTGAACTATGGGTGGACGCATCGACTTTCGTGATTGGGCCTCCCCAGTCCACTCCCAGCTGATTGTTGGTGCTGTTCCGATCATGGGCCCAAATGCTCTCCGCGCATGCTCGAATAACCTTGACATACTCATCATTAGGTGTGACACTATGCAGGAGCCCTAGGTTTCGGATGAAGATGCCCTTGAACTGCCTTGCATTGGCGTCACAGCTGTTTGGCTCGCATATGTCGTGGATCACATCGTTCGGGTCGGCTAGTGTTTCAATGGCGGCTTTGGCAATCCTGGAAGCAGCTTTCAGGTATGATGGATCGGGAGCAGCTCGATCCAACTACACGAGACCACCGAGAACGACGCCCTGGTTGTAGGACCATCTGGCAGAAACATTCACACCATTAGCCATAGTTTGATAACTTTCGCAAAGTATATGCGACCCACATAGGTTGCCCGCTGTTCTTGCAGTCTGTTAGTCCATCATTAATGATGCCCTGGTCGTTGATCATTCCGCTGGCCTGGAACCATTTCCACTGGCGTTGAGCCCAGCCAACATACTTCTCTTTGTTTGGAACGCGGTTCGCCAGATGTGCCGCAACAGACAGGAATAACTCATTAGTAATAGCATTCACATAGTCGTGGTTATAATCCGAATAGATTCCACCACTGCTGCAAGTGGTTGGCCCGTCGCTGGTCTGCATGGAAGATCAGCATTGCAATTGTGCGTCGTTTGCATGTTTGTGGATCCATACCAGATGGTCAAAGATGCCGATCGCCAGGTCCAGGTAATCTTGATTCTTGGTGACATCATATGCTGCGATCCAGGCGAGTGCCCACCAGGAGTCGTCATCGAAGGAGCCGTCTGTCCAGTTTGAGGCCTTGACGATGCCTAGCGCCTGGACGTCCCCTGTCCGTGGTGGCTCCGGAATGACTTTCCCCAAGTTGGGATGGGGATTTACTTTCGAACCAACAACAAATGTGTTGTTGAAAACCTCGGTCGCAGATTTCCGGACTGTTTCATTTTCATCCGTCAGAGCCAGATAAGCAAGTACTATCATGCAATTGGCTCCATTCCACCACCCAGATGTGTCCCATATTCCTGTGCTGCCATTATACCATGTCTGCAACACATCGAGGGCAGTTTCTGCCTTTGACGTTGCACTTTGCGCTGAGGTCCCGGCCCCAAGAATGATAGGGATTAATACCACTGAAAGGAGAGCATACATGGTGTGTTCAAGTAGAAACATTGGACGCAGTATCGAACTTGTTGGCAAATCTCGGAATTTGCCAAGTCCATTAACATCTGAGGGTTTCAAGCATAGAGAAATATAGGGTAGCATTCAACCTAGAAACCTAGCGTAAAGCATTACCTGGCGACGTCACTCTGAGCAAGATATGTCGAATAAAATGGGTCTTATATTACTAACTTGCTCGATTGTTAACTACAGCACCCACTTGCTGATGTAAGGAATCCAGTTTCCTGAGGCATCTACATGCTTATTAAGTCCACAATCGGTTAACTAAATATTCACAGCATTAGGTAGTTTAGAAGATACACTCAATATGTGTCACGGAACCTACCATTGGTCCTTTTGTATACTAGCGCGTACCGTGTTCTCTTGGAATTCTTAAGATGTTCAAGTTAAGCAAACATAGGCAAACATGCCAAGGACTAACATGGACCCCAGGCTTGCGGATATTGCCGAAGCCGGAAGCCGGAAGCCGCGGATCTGGATGAGTAGAGTAAAGGCTGAGGCACTAAGCTAACGTTGCTTCATGGCGATCCAACAGTAGTACCCCGGGTGTTATGATTCACCCTTCCCCTTCTGGTCTAGTGTCCAGTCAGCCTTTACAGGCGTAACGTTACTCCGGAGTGCTCCGTAGCCAGTCCGCCAATATAACTTGCAGCAAAATTAGTCGAATTTGCGGGTGATACATAAACTGGGAATGTCTCATAATCTCCTACCTGAAAGCCAGACAGGCCTGGGATGTCGCGTCGGGCGACTATCACCGTCTGGACCGCCTGTTCCCGCAGACATTAACCCCTTGGCAGAACCCACTTCAACTGGGCGGTGAGGCAGCGAGCCAATTGAAAACGGGAAGGCCGGAGGAACCTCGGGGTAATTGAGAGCAGTAGGAGACTCGGGGTTGTCGCCCCATCTTTTCTAGCCACCACCAATGACCTATTTCTTAGTTGGGCTCGGACTCCACTTGCAAACGACACAACACCGTTAGTACGTTAGTTGTCCGTGGAGTGTGGACCCAGCAGGGCGCCTGAATGCCCACGCGTTCAATCTCACCCTCCTCGATTCCGCCCCCCTGAATCTCTGGTCAAAACTTGAACCATCATTGAATTTCATTCCCGTCAAAGCATTCTCAAATTCGGGTCTGATTCCCGTCAAATACCTAATTATCTGGTGTTCCCCTATTAAACGTTCACTCAATATGTCGTCATCAAAGGATGTATGGGCTCAATGGGACCAGGCCTGGGATCTTGGCCTACCCTTGGAGAAACGATTGGTTATTCTGGAAAATGCCACTGCTCCTGGCTTTGTCTACACTAATATGGACAGCATCATTTCCGGCGACCTGGAAAGACTTGTTCGACTTATACAAGACGTCCTAAACCACCAAAGCAACAAGTTGACCGTCAAACATATCAATTGGTACGAACAGCATAGCCAGAGTGCCCTACAATGGGATATGGTCGACATTGACTCAGGTGAAACGGCCTTGAGTGGTTGGAGTTTCGGGAAATATGCGGAAGACGGCAAGCTTCTATCGGTGTCTGATTTCTATTAGACAGCACAGGGAATGAATGCTGCGCAGCACCTGAAAGACGTCTTAAAATATCTTTCCGTGTTTTCTGTATGGTGAATTGGCAGTGTGGTGAAATGGCAGGGATTGGTGAATTGGGAGAATGATGAATTGGAAGAGTGTGATGAATTGGAAGAGTGTGATGAATTGGAAGAGTGTGATGAATTGGAAGAGTGTGATGAATTGGAAGAGTGTGATGAATTGGAAGAGTGTGATGAATTGGAAGAGTGTGATGAATTGGAAGAGTGTGATGAATTGGAAGAGTGTGATGAATTGAGAGTGGTGAATTGGGACAGAGTGATCAACAATGAGTGGTAGCGGATTAATCAATATTCCGCGGGCCCGATGCAATGTCTGCCACCTCAGAAAGCACTGTCATGGCCCGGAAACATAGATCGACTGGCTACCCATAGTCGATCACTGTCTTCTAATTCATCACTGCTTTTACTGCCCAAATTGGCATCAACGCAAGATGAAAACCAAAGTTTACTGAATCAACAGCCTAACTCGTAAGTTCTGACCAAGCCTGCGGTTGTAGCGACACGATAGATAATGGGCCAAAAGTGATATACTTGGCATAATTTATGCAGTGCTGCTGAAAGGCTTAAATTGACCTAGTTTTTGAGGGTCTCCTACCAACTCAAACTCTTAATGGCTTTTCGGGTTAACCTCAGGGACTGGTTGAGATATAAATTGCCGATCTGAAAAACGAGCAGGACATATCTACCCAGATAATGTGGAATGAGAGATCTTTATTTGCCGATTGATTCAGCTAGTAAAGAACCATACGCGTGGTTCAACATCAGAGTGGAGAACCTTACTGATCTCTTACTGCCCCGGGATAGGCCAGCTTCCTGCCTCGTCTCAGCATGCGGCACGAAGACCTTGTGCCTTGTTGCAAGAGCAAAAGCTACATGGAGTAGCGCAGAGCAGCCGTTGTAGCTTCCGTAACATATTGAGCTTGCTAGAGGGACACGGTAATATGTCATTGCAACCGGACAGCTTGGCGAGTAGTGCGAGGGCTCATCAAACTCGTTGAGAAACCTAGAGGGCATGTTGGCGGTGTAGACATAAAAGGCATCAGCCGCTACTCCAGGAAGGGCTAGGACCTGGACCTATTTGGGTTGAATAAAAATGGCGCACAAATCCGAGTGTGCGGAACATACCTTAAAAGAATCTGCTATGCTCCGATTCATTTGCTCTGTACTTGGTGAGGACGAGCGAGCCGTACTCGATTTTGCAACACTTAATGTGGCATCTGCGTCCACAGGACTAGCCTGATATTGGTTATGATTTTGGCACATTGCCCTGGCGATCCTTGCTGCTGCTCCTGCTTTCACCGCCGTTGCTCCGGTGTATGGGTCTTCGGCGAGGTTTTGGGGTACAAGAGAATCCAGCCTTTTCTGTCTGACACAAAAAAGGGTGCATTGACTATTTCGTAGGTTTTGTAGGATCGCGTGTACACATGCTTCCTGCGAAGTGACTATATCTTACCAAACGTGATATAGGAAAGGCTGGAGTCACGGAGTTGCTCGAGAAAACACCCTCCGTTGGGAGCTTTACAGCAGCCCGGCGATTAGAGTAGAAAGGCAGAAATTTAGAGCTATAACCTTGCCAGCTGCACCATCAATGTCGCGGGGCATGGGATATGTTACTCTGAAATATGAATATTGAACCCTACGAAGTTGACTGTCTTTACCTACCAGGGTATGAAATTGACAAAAGCCCTGAGCGCATGGAACATTGTCAAAAGTACCGGAGACAATTGACATGGATTTTACCCATTGACTGAAATGATTATGAGTTCTGACACGTTCATATCGATTGTGATCAAGTTGTTGAAAAATTGGCGGACTTCGAGGCAGACCAAATAAAATGGAGTGAGCAGCGAAACATCTTCGCGTCGAGAAAGCAACAGCATGTCATGTAGCGTTGAAATCCCCAAGAGAGACGGTATCAATCATCTCGTTAGAGCCTAAACCCTTCGCGATTTCCAAAATTCGAGTCATTGACTTGAACAGTTTGTCTCGGTAGGTAGGCTTTGGGGCAGGGTCCATTTTGTGCATAATGACGAAGTCAACCTGCCTTACTTCACTAAAATTCAGTTGAACATAAAAATGATAGTAAAGGAAGAGTTTGCCGTTGGACTGTACGGTGATTCGTAATGTTGCCTGGCGATAAGTTCTGGAACAGCCAGGGATAGCGAGATACGACTTTGGCCTTCCAAACCCAACGACCTGTTCACCACTTTCAATTGCTGGGCTTAGTGGCTCGCACTTTCCACTCATTCTCGTGCTTGATTTGACTCCGTGGATTAATACATTGGCTCCGGAAATGTCAAAAGCAATTCTTGGAGCTGTATATCCCCTGGAAACTTCAACCTAGCCCCCAAGGCACCTCCTATTTCCGGGAAACTGGAATGTATCCCTGGGATCTTCAGCCCAGTTCCTGAATGAATACGAGATGGGCTTTGGGAACACATTGGCTGGATCTGGGAGCTGTTGCACTCCTGAAACTCCACTTATTGGCCCTAGCGTCAGTTCTGCCTCCGAGGGCCGACGAAAGTCCCCACAAGACACCTTCACCAGACCTGCGCACAAATCTTGAATCATTCGATCACTCCCAAAAGGATTAGCCATAGCCCCAGAAACAGCGTATGAGGTTCCAGGAGTTAATGTAGCTGCCAACAGGAACATGACTTTGGTTCCTCGAGGTGGAGGTACAAGACCCCAGAAGCTACGTCGGGTTCCCTGGGGGCTATATGGCTCGTAGAAGCTCAACAGGAACGTGACTGGTTTCTGGGAAGTGAAGATGGATACAACCCCGGTGGGTCCTGGACTCGGCCGCCACCAGCCACATCTGCTGGGACAGGAGCTGCTAGACACAGCGGGCGATCCAGTGGAAGCCGAAGGGATTGGTACGGTGAAGCTCACGCTCCGGGGGAAGTTCAACCAACCCCTGGAGTTGAAGAATGTCTACTTCGCGCCACGCGTCGGGATGAACCTGATCAGTGTGCCGAAGTTATTGCGAGACCGCTACTCGGTGGTGGCGCACCCGCAGAACGTCTTTGTGCAACGCCGAGGACGGACGGTGGGGACCGCCTACCATGCGGAGGAGGATCTGTTGATCCTGCGGTGCCATGTGAGCAAAAGATCCCGAGAGCGAGTCCAACTGGTGAGGGCGCCGGCGACCCATGGCCATGCAGATTCCCTGGAACCGCAGACGGTGGCCATGGACGTCGACGACCCTCAGGAGTCAAGTGGCGCAGGATGCGCAGCGTCGACCGCTGAACTCGGTGGTGAAGCTGTGATACTCGAAGAAGACGCGTTCAATGGGGTGAATCAGGCCTCCGAAGCGTTGTGGCACGCTCGGATGGGACATGTGAACCGGGGAATCTTGAGGGTGGTCCTCCGGCAGACCGGCACTCCGTACCGACCGCTGACACAGGCGTAGCTGCTAGCAACGCCGCAGTGCCCGGCGTGCATGTCGGGTAAGCAGCATCAGAAGAGGAATTCCCGTGCAAGACGGCCACGTCTGCATTCAACGAGAATTCCCGAAATGATTTATTCGGACATCATGGAGATGCCGATTGCCAAAGATGGCTCCAGGTACGTGATCACCTTTACTGACGATTATTCTCGTGGCTCGTGGGCATATGCCATGAGATGGAAACATGAAGCGGTCCAGAAGTTCCGACAATTCGAGGCGTGGGTGCACCGACAGTTCGGCGCCCAGATCAAACGGTTCCTCACCGACAACGGGAGAGAATACTTGCCGATCGGAACGCACCTCGAATCCCAGGGAGTTGAGTTTGACACCTCGCCGCCGTACTGCAAAGGGCAGAATGGTCTGGCCGAACGCACGAATCGCACTATCCGGGAGCGGATCAACACGCTCCTGTCGGATGCGAAACTTCCTCCTTCCTGGTGGACCGAGATTGTGGACACGGTGCTCTACCTGAAGCTGCGCGCTCCAGCATCCATTTTACAGAAGAAGACACCGTTCGAAATATTATATGGGAAGCCGCCCTCGCTGTTGCACCTGCGACGGATTGGCTCCCGCGCATGGGTGTTGATCCCGAAAGAGCATCGAGCAAAACTCGGACCCAGATCGTCCGAGTGCCGGTTGCTAGGTTATTGTGAACCGAAGCAACACAAACTGTATGGAATTCATTCTGGGAAGACAGTCTTTTCCCGTGATGTCAAGTTCGATGAGAGGACCCCAGTGGCGCCACTCATCGAGGGGGAAACAAGCAACGACCTCCCGGACAATGCTCCTCCATCACCTGTCTTTTCACCAGTGGTGCCACCTCCATCTAGCGCATTGCCGACGCCACCTGCATCGCATCCAGACTTGGCTGAACGTCTGAAAATGCCATCTCAGCATGTGAAGGAAATACTTCCACCGGTCAATCCAATCGAACAAGAAGCAGAGTCCACACAGGACCTCGGCTACTCCATCTATGGCCGCAGAAGGAGACCCTCACGGCGCTTACTGGAATCACTTGGCAAGGTGTACTCCACAGGCGCATTGAGTACCGCATCTGGGAGTAACGTCGACCCATCGGCTTTCCACGGGGCCGTGTCCGGCCCGAATCAGCTGGAATAATGGGCAGCCATCCAGAAAGAATATGCGTCTCTCCTCGAACACGGAACATGGGAAAAGGTTCTGCGAACAGACGTACCCGTCGGAGATCATGTGATTGGCTTCAAATGGGTCTTCAAGACCAAAGCCAACGGAACGCGCAAAGCGCGACTGGTCATCAAAGGCTACCGGCAGAAGCATGGCATCGACTACCATGTAACATTTGCTGCGATGTCACGGATGGGCTAAGTCCGCTGCATCATCGCCAGCGCCGTGTTGCGCGGATGGGAGCTTCACCAATTTGATGCTGTCACTGCATTCTTACATGGTGACGTAGACTCTTCCATCTACATGGAGTTACCCGAAGGCTTCGAAGAGCCAGGATATGTATACCGGCTTCGTCGTTCCTTGTATGGACTCAAGCAGGCTCCGCGGATTTGGTACCAATGCGTCCACCGCGTCCTGGCCGCTCATGGCTTCACCATGGCACAAGCGGACAACTGTGTGTTCTACAAATCCAGTTGCGTGGTCTGTGTCTACGTCGATGACTTCCTCGTTGCTGCAGCAAACCCGCACGAGATAGAGCAAGTGCAAAGAGCATTGGAAACAGAGTTCCAACTGAATGATCTCGGTACCCACGCTCGTTCCTGGGCATCCAGTTTGACTTCCATGCCGATGGAGCCGTGTCCATTCACCAACACCAGTATATCCAAAAGGTTCTCTCCGACTTCGGCATGGAAACCTGTCAGCCGAAGACTACGCCGATGAATCTCAAGCAAGTCTTGAATTGCCGTCCAGACGAAGCACCTCCGGAAGAGGAAACAAAAGCACGATTTGCAACTGCCGTCGGTTCATTGATGTATCTGATGGTCGGAACGCGGCCGGATATCGCGTTTGCGCTGGGCACGTTGAGTCGCTTCACGTCTCAGCCGAAATCGCACCACTAGGTCGCCCTACAGCGATTGCTTCGCTATGTCAAAGCCACACAGGACCACCGCATCACTTACCGCAGTGGTCAATTGATTGGATACACGGATGCCGACTTTGGTGGGTCCGTCGTCACTGACGGGGCTCACTCGACGTCCGGCTACGTATTCCAACTTGCGGGTGCGCCGGTTTACTGGTCGTCCAAGAGACAGGGGGAAGTGGCCACGTCTTACCACTCATGCCGAGTACATCAGACAATATAGTGCCATTCTGCATTTGCAGTGGCTCCGCACCTTCCTGGCCGAAACACAATTGTATCGGTCCCCAGTCACCAACATCATGGCTGACAATCAGTCCGCTATTGCCCTCTCGCGCAATTCCGAGTTCCACAGACGGACCAAACACTTCAACGTGAAATTCCATTATCAGCGAGCCGTGCTGAATGCAGGCGAGATTGGTCTTGAATACGTTCCTACGGGGGAACAGGCCGCTGATGGCCTCACCAAGCCGTTGGGACCTACGGCTTTTCCCAAGTTCTGTAGTCTCCTAGGAATCGAAGCGTTGGAGACTCGGAGGCAACAAACGTGACAGCGCAGGCGCTCTTCCCACCTTATTTTCCCACGAAGGTTTTTGAGTGGTTTTACCGAGGCTTGCCTGCAAAGGGTTAATCCAGTATCGCCTTGCCAGCAAAGCGATACTGAGGGGGATTGTTGTGATATGAGGCTGGTGCAGATCAGGAACCAAGCCGAACCATCGGAATAAATCCCGAGGTGTCTATACAAAGAACCAAGTTGATTTCCAATCAACTTGGACTTTGTGGTTTATATATAGCCTCATGTTTCCCTCTGAATAAATCAATCAATTCATATCTCTGAACTACAACATGTAGGCCACGGCTTCGCGACGCGACCATTCGCGGTGGCGCTCGAATGCCTGGACCTCCACTTCGAGGCGCGCTTCAATGGCTCGCTGCCTCACCGCCCCGTTGAGGTGGGGCTTCACCAAGGGGTGGATGTCTGCCGTAATTGGTTTGGCATACTTGAACAGGCAGTCGGGACGCTGTAGGTCGCCCGACACAACACCCCAGACCTGTCTAGCTTTCAGGTACGAGGTCATGAGACGTTTCCAGGTTGCGAAGTTATCGCTTCCTGTCAGAGGCTCGATGGCCGTGACAGCTCGGTCGGGCGAGTCATGGACCAGAGCAGACATAGTGAGGATAGTGAAAGCGGGGTAGGCATATAATCAAGATGGTCAAGATGATTCTCGGATGAGTAGAAACGGCACCCGAGATTTTGCTCCCGGGCTCATAACCTGTTGTGATTCAGAGGTATGATGTTTTATTATTGTTTCAGAGGGAAACACGAGGCTATATATACAACGAGAAGATCAAGTTGATTGGAAACCAACTTGATTCTTCGTATAGATAACTCGGGATTAATTCCGATGGTGCGGCTTGGTTCCTGATCTGCACCAGCCTCATATCACAACACATAACATACCTGGCGATTTCGGCCAGATGAATGATGAGCCGTGATTCGTGACTCCACTGCCGAAGAGAAGTATAAGTGGATCTTGTCGGTAAACTGGCATGATCACGAGGCTAATTGATCGTCTCGTCACAGGCGTACGCTCTGGGGACTTTATGAAAAGGTAAGCTATAGCAACTCATTTAACCGGATCAATCCTTGCTGACTGGGATCGTACAGCAGGAGGACGCCCTCGTATTCCTGTACTTGACTCGAATGCGAAGCGAGCAATATCTTGTCTGCTCGCGTTTACAACCAGGAATTACCCGCCGATAGGTAGACGATAAACTCAGGGATTAAAGGCATAAAGTCCTTACCACTTCTTTCTTGACCGTCTATCGTTGGCCATCCACGGAGGGTTCAAATCGTCTAGCTCGGCCCTTTTCTTCCCAGTGATTTTGTGCATCAGACCATGTGCCAATGTGTCTACCTGCCACATAACCCAATTTCCAATGAGGAACTACCAATCTCCGACTCATACCTGTCCTTCGGCGTCGAACACCCTCAAAGGATAGCCTCCTTGTGGGTTGTGTTCCTGGGCCTCCATTAGGTGGTCTTTCTTTCTCTCCGATAGCATCTAGCGCCTTTCCGAGCCAGGAAATCCTGGGAGAAAAAGAGGAATGCTGATGTTCTTCTTGCTTCATGGCAAGTGAGCTGTACCTTCGCGAATGGCCAGTTTGTTAATTCAAGCCCGCGTGGAACGTGAATGTGAGGCGACAATGAATCAGCCTGGCTGTTGGGCCTCATGGACTAGATCTCGAAATGGGCTTCAACCGTTTTCCCTCAGCAGAGGCGCATGATTGATCGCATGGACAAGGGTACTACGCCTTACAGAATGCAATAACCATCGCTTTGATTGCGGTGGAGATTGGTCAACAGCGGATTGGCTGGAGATATCTCATAGTTACGGGGGACTATCTACAAAGTTGGGACGGCCTCCATATCCATGCTTGTCCATAGCCGTCAATAAATTGGCTAATTTGTGCTAAAGTATTCGCGAACAATTGACATGGCTAGGAAGACGATGTGGCTTTAATGACGGCCCTCTTTCTATCACTACTAGCCTCAGGCCTCTGACACAGGCGGCTAGCTAGCGTACCTACTGACTCATGAAGACGATGCCTTCATTTTCTATTAATATCTGTATAATAGAGGAAAAAGGGATTATAACGAGTGCTAACCATTCGCGATTCCGCTGCTTCCGTTGAAGTTCCTGCTCCAATTCCTTATCCTCAATTTTCCGCTGACGCTCCTGGTCCTGTATGCGTTGGCGGATGGGGAGCAAGAAAGGGCTTAGGTAGGTAAAGATATCCTCCTCCGTCACATGAGTCTCCCAGTCGAGCAAAACGAGCAACTCGTGCTCCATTGAGTTCACCTCTGGCAGGGAGAAACCAAACCCCCCGTAATTGTTCACCATAGTGTACCGAGCCCAATGCTTGTTCTTGGGGCTAGAATCATCCAGGATCTTGGCGGCGATAATGAGCGAGGCAAGGAAGATCCGGTGCGTAGAACAACGCATGCCTATGACGACCCGAGGAAGACGAGCACGGAGACGGCCGAGGTACACAAGGGAGCACATGAGGATTGACACCTGAACCTGGGAGTGATCAACCAGAGAGCCAATAAAGACTTCGATAGAGGGAAGTGGCGGAAGTTGATCGGCCGGTTCAACTGGAGGAGTTGAGGGCAGCATTGGTTGGCCGTGCTGTCTGACGATATTAGTCACATGGGCCTCACATGAGATGACCTGCGCTGCCTGCTGGGCCAGGTACACCACCATTTGCGGTGAAACTCGCTTTGTAGCAAATTCAGCCAGTGCTGCTCTGTTCAAGGCTTGGTGAGTATCCATTTCCGTGACTAGATAGAGAGTTGCAACTGCTGATATATATCATCCCTTCGGGGAATTTGAGCGGTGATAATTCGAAGCTAGGTTAGTTCGTTTCACAAATTTCTCGCACAGTCGCCCTTGGTGAGAGACCCGTGGACAGAAAAAGGAAGGTGGAGCATTCTTCGCGGCGTTGGGCATGTGGATCAATTCCAGACCTGAGATTTGGGTACGCGCGAATACTTAGAGAGATATAGACCTGGTAAGCACCATACATAGGGCGGTTGAAGGTGGGTACCCCGAAATGCAGGGTCCGCACCGTCTACTAAGAGGCCCTGGACAGGCAGGCGCAATTGAGTCCGTCTGCATAGTTCCACCCAAGGCAGAAAATGCTGCATGCTCCGCGGAGTGCTTCAGACTCCATTTTTGTAGTCATTCCAATCACATGATGTGCCTTAACGTCCGACCTAGACTTGAGACCCAGAGTACCCTCAGCCATTCGGTCTTATCCCTTGGTGGTACGCTCAAACTTCGGATCAAATTTCTGGAGAATTGTTTTGGGTCAGGGGAATAATTGGTTCTAATCGAGAGGAATAAGTGATGCTATATACAGCATGAGCTTCAAAGTCGATTTTCAATCGACTTGCTTCTTCGTATAGACACCTCGGGAATTAACTCCGATGGTGCAGCTTTGTTCCTGATCCGCACCAGTCTCATAGCACAACAGTAAATGACGTCAGCACACGCTATAATCATTATACTCTCTACGATTACGTCTGCTTTATGATATCAGTAGTATAATCGGTAGGGACAAATAGCGTGTAAGAGTGGTGACAGCACGAAGGCCAAGCGACAAGAGAATATTTGCAGCTAGTGTATTCAAACAAGTAGTTAGTTGTCTCGGAAATGCGATTACAGAATGATAGAAAAGAGAATTACAATGAATAATTCATTCGTCCTTTTGTTGTACTCAGTGAAAGAAGTAGGGCGTTTATTGAATGTGATTGGCCAGAAAACGCTCTCCACCCCACATCACACGCATTTCCTAACTACTCACAACCCAGCGGTCCCCGCCCCTCCCCCCCGGCTCCCCCAACTTCCTCCCAAATGCTCGTGGTATTTCCATTTTTCTGCCATATTGCTCTGGCCTCCGATCCAAGCCCACTTTAATCCTTGAACCTTGCTTGTTGATCGTGCTACCGAGAACATTCGAAATGATGTGTAAACTGTTGTAGCGACCTGCCCAAAAGTAGTAGATCGAAGCGTTGGAGACTCGGAGGCAACAAACGTGGAAGCGCAGGCGCTCTTTCCACCTTAATTTCCCACGAAGGTTTTTGAGTGGCGTTACCGAGGCTTGCCTGCAAAGGGTTAATCCAGTATCGCCTTCCCAGCAAAGCGATCCTGAGGGGGATTGTTGTGATATGAGGGCTGGTGCAGATCAGGGACCAAGCCGCACCATCGGAATAAATCCCGAGGTGTCTCTACAAAGAACCAAGTTGATTGGAAATCAACTTGGATTTGTGGTGTAAATATAGCCTCATGTTTCCCTCTGAATAAATCAATCAATTCATATATCTGAACTACAACAAAGATCCTTCTCCTCCTTTGGATGGAAAAGGCCCGTGCGCGACCGAAACACATTAAGCCAAGTCTCCATTATCGAGCAGCCTGTAGTGGATAATGATCCATCAAATGAATTGGCCCTAGATTGTGTTATAGACGTGCCAGTGCTAACAGCGAACGTAAAAGGTAACATGGGATCCCGCAGTGCAGAGATAGGGAAGGCCAGGTCTCACCAGGTGTAGCGAATTCAATAAACGACCCTAGATTTGATTTTCCGTGGAAAAGCAAACACGCAAGGCTTGTGCTGTGAGGTCAAGTACCGTCTGATCAACAGAAGTAAGGGGGACGTACCGGATCTTCGGATTTGCATTCTTCACGCATGTCTGTTGCCCTTCAGAGAAATTCCAGGAAAAGAAGCCGGAAAATGATGCTTAGGTACGTACAGCATCCTTACTTAATTAAGAGCCTTTTGAGTGAGGATTTGGTGAGCGAGAGGTTGGTTAGTTATGTAGATAATATATTCTACAGAAAGGGCCTTGGTGTTATTCGAAGTCGTTGCCTGCAGGACAAATCGATTTTACTTTATTTTGCAGGATGCTGGTATAATGACGATTTGACGGTTGAGGACTGAAATGCTTGTCTACTTTTTACAGAAGGATCGCCTAATTTGCTGGGGGAGAAGGGGGGGGGGGGGGTTTAAAACAGCGTCTCACATGACAGTATCAGAAACGCGGCAAAATTACATGTATTCAGCCAGCAGGTCTCATTTTCCAATTTTGTTGCCATTCCCCCACACCTCCCCTTGTCTCCTAAGGCACATGCAATGAGGTGGTTTTGTGGAGTTGCTGTTTCAAATATAAAGGGGATCGCAATGGGACGACGAACAATAGACGTGGTCAAACAGCGACATCAAGCGCAGGTGTTCTGTTGAGGCCATGAGGAGAGAGAAGGTATGTTCGGGGGGACGACTAATTGCCTTGCTTTCATGCCGGGTACAAGTAGTGCCCGCTTCTTGAATGGCGGCCATTTCTTTTGTCCAGGCAACAATTGTTTCACGGCAAGTTGAGATATTTGCTTCTTTTCTCAAGTAAACTAGGAACGGAGCTGATAGCCAAGGGTACTGAAGCGGACGTTCAGTAATTTTTTATGGGAGAATAATGACATTTATGTACTAATCGAAGCATAGGAATGCGGTTAAACCAAGCAGTCTATTTTGAATCGCCCTTTGGCCCTCCCCTTCTGCAATGTCAAGGAAGGACCTTCAACCGTTTAACGCATTTCAGTTAACTTACCAACCAAATTCAACGATGGATCAAGAATCTTTCATTTTGGATGCTCACTCATAACAAATGGGTGAATCAGGGTATCTCAGTATTGTCTAGGAATGCCCCGTGCTTTGTTGCGTCCCACTACTAAAATATATCTCGTCGAGATTTCAATAAGCCCATGGAAATAATATGACTGGAACTGTGCGAAATATCGTGGAAAACGCTTGACTACCAAATTTCTGTTTATCAACCCTTTTTTTTTGACTATGTCTCTTGCTTTGTGCGGCATTCCCTCCGGGCCCTCTGGTATTCCAGCCAGTTTTCTGTTTCCGTCCTGGCTTCCGTCCATCGCTTTACACTTCGTCTCTCTTCGTCATGCTTCTCAGATGAAACCAAGACGAGCGATTCGACTTCGTCGACCTACCTCTGTATTTACTCCATCATGGACTGGGTACAAACAGCCGCCGAAGAAGGTGCCGTTACTTCCGCTAACGACCAGGTAGGGTTTATCCCTGAAAACGCGTCTAGCTCTCGGCTTATGAAGGATACGGCCGAGCCAGGTGCCTCTCGCAAATCAGAGACAAGCTTCGGATCGTGTATCAACGTTCATGCCTTCAGCGAGCTGCACCTTTCCAGTCCTCCACCATGTTTGTCCGTTGAACAGGGCAAAGTCGATAGCGAGATACGAACGGGGCACCCAGCCCAAGTTTCTTCGTGTCATTCTCAACCCAACGGCGCCGGCCCTGTATCAACTTCGTACAGTATCGGGAGCAACGAAAAAACTTCTTTCCGACGTCTAGAATCCACCCACTCTGCACAAGCGGCAGACTCTTCTGCTACTTTGTTGGCGCCATGCACCGAGAAGGTTGCGCTAGTTGATTCAAAAGCCTCTCTGTCTCCAGAACAGCGCCGTCTCAAAAAACGACGTCACATTATCGAAGAGCTCGTCGATACTGAATACTCATTCGGACGGGACATGAAGGTCGTTAACGGAATCTACAAGGCGACTTCGAGTTCTTATTTGGGTTTTTCAGTGGAGGATGCTATAACCCTCTTTGCCAATTCCGACCAGGTCGTACATATCTCTATGACCTTCCTATATTCACTGAAGAAGGCCGCCAGAATGTTGTACGCCATGCCCAAATCGCAGCGATGCCGCAGGACTGGCAATCGTAATTTCGGCTCCGCTACAGATGAAAACCAGTCCACTATAGATGAGGGTGTACCAGGTCTCGAAAAAGATCGCTCGACCTCCATCGGTATGGCTTTCCTGGCCCACATGACTCAAATTGAAGAGGTCTATTCTGAATATGTCAAGAACTATGCTGCTGCCAACAAAAAACTCCGGGTCCTGCAACGCAATCCGAAAGTGGCCATCTGGCTGGAGGAGTGTCGAGAATTAGCATCGGATCTAACGAATGCTTGGGACCTGGATTCGTTACTGGTCAAACCCGTGCAGCGAATTTTAAAGTACCCGCTTTTTCTGAAACAGCTACTGGAATTGACACCTATCGACCATCCCGACCGCATCGGCGTTTTGTGTGCTTTGCAAGGAGCTACAAACATATCTGTGCGTATCAACGAAATAAAAAGACGGACGGATCTTGTGGGTAAAGTCGTTGATCGGAAATACAAGAAGTTTGATGTGCGTGCAGGCTTGTCCAGGGCTTTTGGTCGCCGCACGGAAAACCCGAGACAACAAGTCGGTGTCTCGAATATTTTCGAGGACAAGGACTATGAGGCGCTAACACGGAGATTCGGCGATGAGCACTTGCAGCTGCAGCTCGTATTGCGTGATGTGGAGGAGTATATAAAAGAAGCGGAAAATTCCATGGCTCGGTTCAATGAGTTGATCACCGCAATGGAAGGGATTGCCGAAGTGGTCCAGTCCAATTACTCGGAACTGAAGAGCAAGTCGCGCCTCTTCAAGAGGTCGGTTTGGGAGGTCACGACCAAAGCCCTACCGGAACACGTGAGTGGCTTGTCGCTGATATTCTGGGAAAAGAAGTTATTTTGACCTCTCTTTCAGTTTGACGTCATCCGCAAGAGTGTCATCGCCCCGATGACTACATTGATCCAAACATATGAAGAGCCACAAAGAACCATGAGGAAGCGCGACAAATGGCTCCTGGACTATGCGCGATTCAGAGTGGTCGAAGCCCAGGCCGGCAAGACCGACAAGAAAATCGCCGAAGAGGGAGAGCAATGTGTGGCCTTAAGTGAATCCCTGAAGAATGAACTGGCCAGGCTCAATGGGCTGACCGCGAAGTTGGCCGAGGCGTGCCTAAAAAACCTCGTCCAGTTCCAGACCACGTGGTATAGTATGCTACAGACGAAAATCAGAGCTCACGCCGAATCATTCCCCGATGATTCCCAGAAGGTAATCAGTAACTGGTCCAGTGGCTACACTTCCTCGGAGGCCCAGATACTCTCGCTAGGAATCTGCAACGGGGCCTTACTGGCTGACATCGTCCGCCTGGCCAACCCGGAAATATCATCGGCATGGGTAAACAGGGATTCGCCTCGGCCGCCTTCCTTAGTCTATAACTCCAACCCACGTTTGATCCCCACCGCGGAGGAGCCGCCAAAGTTTTTTCATGATTTCAGCTTTGGAAGCTCGGTTTTCCAACCCTTCCAAATGGATAGCAAATCGAGCAACAGTCGTAACCTGGCTGATCCTACTTCTTCTGGTCGGACGGTTCCCAACACTTTGAAAATACCAAGGAGTCCATTACTGCTTCAGCTGGCCAACACGTCTGCTTAGAGCCCCCAAGCCCTGAAAACGACCAACGCGGAACTGTTTTCTAGTCTACCGAGGCTGAGTCTAGATACTTCTTTTCTTGCCGACGTGATTAGTGCCTCGCTCAATGAAATATATCGGCCAGTTCTCTGGCTAGTCGCTACTAAGGCTGTTTCTCCGCCGTGCCCATGTCAAACACCCTAAATGTCTCTGAAGCTTCTCCTGTTGAAGCAGTCCTCCCAATGAAAGCAGGGTTCTACTTCAGTATGTCACGGGAGCTAGTACTAAAACGGGTCGTGGGAGCGGTAGGGAAAATCGTATTACCGGAACGAGGGCACAAGTCAATCTCAATGAGAACTCCAAATTTAAAGGAATTATGTGGCAATTCCCTTCGCAAATACACGCTTATTTTCTCGGAAATCAGCACGACTTCTCCAGTTGACAAGATATGTTTAGCCCAACCTGTGGTGCTCCTGATCGCGAGAAGGCTAATCAAAACACATCAAGCACGCTAAACTCCAGCCGTCCACAGCTCGCGGGTCACTAAGCCCTCCCCCCACCCGCGCCAGACCACGACCCATGAATATTCCTGAGAGTAAATGAACCCTACTTCGCCAACTGCTCCCTACTGAGGGCGATTATCCAAGGCTCGAGTGCTCGAATATGACAGTATTCGCAGACCTGAGGTGGTGATATGACTAAATCGTGTTTGGCAAGTCCACCGGCCAACATATTACATCATCGCTGCTCCAAAACCGGCTTCCATAGCCGGTCAGAAGCTAATACTTAGCTTTTCGAATAAGTGCACGAAGATACTTCGGTCCTCTCTCTGGCCCAATATAGATAGCGTTTTTGACACTTCTGCGCTCTTCGGTGTTTCCTCTAGCCATGTTCAACCTTGAGCCCTGGAACACCGCGTCCGAACCGATAAGACCGACAAAATCCCCTTTTCCCATCAGAATCTCCCAGAACCGCCTACAACCGCCAGATCTCCCAGGTCATCCAGAAGACTACCTCGTGGATCTTGCCGCTGACGATGATCCTGCAAATGCGAAAGCGTGGTCGTTAGGGAGGAAGACTTTTGCGGCTAGCATCCTCGGATTTCATACGCTAGTTGCATCGTGGGGTTCGTCAGTATACTCACCGACGGTTGTGCCAGTATCTATAAAGTTCAATGTGAGCGAAGTGGTTGCGATTCTCGGTCTTACGCTGTATATTTGCGGGTTCGCGACTGGACCAGTGGCGTTTGCGCCTCTGTCTGAATTATATGGGCGGAAGTGGCCTTTAACTGTTGCTTGCTTTATTGTAAGTACACCTATGTGCAGGTCTCTGAGAGATTTTCTGACATTTTCAAGTTCACATGTTTCATGTTCGCCTGTGCCACTGCGAAGGATTTTCAGACGCTAATGATTTGCCGCTTTTTCGCCGGTATATTCGCGTCCTGCCCCCTAGCTGTCGTGGGCGGAGCTTTCGCCGACATTTTCGGAAACGAAACGCGAGGTATAGCTATTGCTGCCTTCTCGGCTATGGTTTTCCTGGGCCCCTTTATCAGTCCAATTGTCGGAGGCTTCATCACCCAAAGTTACCTCGGGTGGCGCTGGGCCGAATACACCACGGGCATCATGGGCGCACTCGCTCTGTTCCTGGACGCTATCTTCCTTGAAGAGACGTACATGAAGACAATCCTGCGGAAACGTGCTTCGCACATCCGGGCTGAGACGCACAACTACGCAATCCACCACATCTCGGAGGAGGAAATTCTTGACCTTGGTAGCTTGATCCATAAGCAATTATTGCTACCCTTGAAGCTCCTATTCCTGGAACCGATTGTCTTCCTGATCACCGTATACACAGCTTTTATTTACGGTATTCTCTATCTCTTCCTCGAAGCTTATCCTATTGTGTTCAGTGAGTATCGCGGCATCTCACCGGCTCTCGGGACGCTTCCGTACATCGGCCTTATCGTTGGCGTCCTTCTTGGCTGCGGAACTGTCATCGCATTCGAACCGCGCTACAACCGAAAGCTGAAAGAGAACAATGGCATTCCGGTTCCGGAGGAGAGACTTCTTCCGATGATGATTGGAGCCGTAGTCTTCCCGATTGGACTCTTCTGGTTTGCCTGGACTGGGAACTATCCTAGCATTCACTGGATAGTTCCCACACTATCGGGTCTGGCGACCGGTGCAGCGATCCTGACGATCTTTTTGCAAGCTCTGAATTACTTAGTCGATGCGTATCTCACCGTGGCGGCATCCGCAATTGCAGCGAATACCTTCCTGCGATCTTTCTTTGGTGCTGGATTTCGTGGGTTACCCTTCCACCTTCGCAGATTTCGTATCACTGACA
Organism: Penicillium dipodomyicola; assembly: GCA_015585785.1. NCBI lineage: Eukaryota > Fungi > Ascomycota > Eurotiomycetes > Eurotiales > Aspergillaceae > Penicillium > Penicillium dipodomyicola. The sequence continues at coordinate 5,148 of JACSOR010000047.1, read as the reverse complement.
GTCCGCTCCTAGCCCTCTTCGCGACGGCCATGTTCCACAATCTCGGTGTGGACTGGGCTGGGTCCGTCCTCGGCTTCCTAGCTGTGGCATTCATGCCAATACCTTTCTTGTTCTATGTCTTCGGCGAAAGGTTGAGAAAGCTTTCAAGATTTGCACCAACTGATATTGGTGCTGGAGCGAGGGAAAAGAGCGAGCAGAAGGACGATGAAGAGAAGAGGCAACCTAGATAACCTATGCTCTGATGTTTGAGCGGCATAGGATCTTGTGAAAGGTTATTATATAGCGCGGCCTTGCAGCCGTCGCGTAGAGCCAGTGGGCAAAGAACGGTTGATTATCTGCGAATCTCCAAAAGAAAGACCTTTTTCATAGTCTGGTTCTGGTGCTCCCTACCTGGTCACAGTTTCCACGGAGAGGGAAATAATCCGAAAGATCCTCTTAACATTACTAATTGGCCGGCTGTTTGTTCCGAGAAAACCTAGAATGCGCGCGATGGTGAGAAAAATTACCTCCATCCATATTTTGATGCAGTAATGAGTAAAGACCAGTGAATAAAATTGTAGAAGGCGAATTTGCTTTGTGACATAATCTCTCCACATGTAAATGTTTGCCGTAAGTATTGGCCACTGCCACATCTTGTTTGGGCAGTGATGTAAGAGTTGCCTGACACAAACGGCCCTTTTCCATTTATTCTAAGAGGGTCTTCCGTCTCATGTAACTCTCACGCTCCTCACCACCGGATAAATAATCGGAGACTACGTCACCCCTTTTTTATTTTTTATCCTTCTACAATTATCCTACTCATCATAATGGAGACTGTCAAGGTTGGCAACGCCCTGTTGTGTCGCTCCATCAAATACTAACAGATTTCTACTTCGGAACGCCGCAAACTACGTCCAGGAGTCTGTTCAGGGCACTGGAGCCGAGGCTTCCAAGGAGTCCAACAAGAATGTCGCTAAGGACTCTGATGCTAGCTTGACCAGTCGAGCAACCGCCGCAAAGGATGCCGTCGTCGACAAGAAAGACGAGAAATCTCAAGACGCCAAGGCTGACGTTCACAAAGGTAATATTAGCCACAGTCTCCCTTCGTTAGATAGCAAGGAAATATTAACAATGATCTAGAAGCCGCGAAGAACTAGATGGACGGTTATGGACCTGGGAATTGCGATATGCATGAATGATATATCCTTGCTAGAAAGTAATGGAAACTACTTACGACAACTCAATCCTGTGTTCTTTTAAGAACACTTGCTTGACAGTAAGCATGATCAACGTACTATCCAACTTCAAGTATCGCCAGGACATGGTATGCACGCGTCTCAAGTCATATACAGCGCTAGGTGGAAAGGGGTCTTTGTTTGAAGGGCTACAATGGTACGAAAAAATGGCAGTATAGATTTCGTTTCACTGTAATCATGGTACCTTGCTCCTAGTATTCACTCGAACAGAATCTCACGACATGTCATATCCTCTACTGTGGGACTGTAGCGCGGACGGATCATCCAGGTACGTCGTTAGGTTTGGAGTTAATGAAGGTGAGGTGATGGCTTGCCTACCGTGATAGATTGATCTCCCAGTTCCGTGGCCATCGCCATTGTTAACCCTTTCCCTTCCGTTTCCATAAAGTATGTTGAGAAGATATCTGCCATATTGGATAGTTGATTCCACTCGAACATCGTTGAAAAGCTCAGTTGAGGCTGACTTGACCTGACGATCATAATCGAGGTGTTGCTCCTTTGGATCTTTGGTTATCTTTCTCGACCCGGAATGCTCGTTGATGACGTGGGTCGAGGGGGGATTTGAGGCAGGTCGTGACAAAACTAACAATTGGATGCGCTGTCGGTACTTTGCTGGTAAATGCCGCTGGTTGTTTGTCCCAGCCATTTTGATGATTCCTCAGCCTTGGTCATTTACCGCAGGATATCAAGGTCCCATCAGTCTTTTATGTTTTGCTTACGTACACTAGATAAAGTACGCCAAGTGAAAATCGGATGTGTTTGGCATAAGTCGTTTATATGTTCGTCGAGATCGACGCTCCGAATACCAGTGGAAGGTGCCTTAGCTAGTCACGCGCATGAAGATGATATTATTCTGACTGCGGTAAAGCAGCGACATGGGTGGGGCTGGACCTACAAGATAATATCGTCGGAAATATCTGGTAGAACATTCACTCTCTTACCGAGCAAACGGAGATTTTTGAGCTCCTAGATGTTCTGATATGAGGCTGGTGCAGATCAGGAATCAAGTCGCACCGTCGGAATTAATTCCCGCAGTTCACGACTCGCCCGACCGAGCCGTCACGGCCATCGAGCCTGTGACAGGAAGCGACAATTTCGCGACCCGGAAACGTCTCATGACCTACCTCAAAAGCAATGCAGGTCTGGGATGTGGTGTCTGGAGACCTTCAGCGTCCTGAATGTTTGTTCAAGTACGGCAAACCCATTACGGCGGATACCCACCCTTTGGTGGAACCGCACATTGTCGGGCAGTGAGGCAGCGAGCCATTGAGGCGCGCCTCGAAGTGGAGGACCAGGCGTTCGAGCGCCACATCTTCCGGTACCTTTTTCATGTCGCGGGACTCGAGACGTCCCGGGACCTCTGGAATGAGCTTGGAGAATGGTACCGGCGGATGGAACTCGCCACGTTTTGCGAGCTGTTCGCCAACTTCGCGAGACAACTGGCGAGCGCTGCGGCAGTGCGCGTGAATTCGTTGATCGTGTACGGTTGCTCGTACATCGATTGGATGCCATCGCGCCCTAGGGCTCCGAAAGGAATAAATGAATGCGAATATAGGGCATATTCATATTCGCACCCCGCGAATATGAATAAATGAATATCGTTGTTGAGTATCACGGTGGTCAAAGCTTAGGGCGGGGACTACCAAGAGATATGTAAATAGATGAGTCCCACATCCGAGAGATGAGACAACTCAACCAAATACAATCATTTTATCTCAACAGGTTATGAGCTCGGGATGGCTCACAGCAACGGTGGAAAATATACCCTACAGCTAAAGTGACGAGCACTCGCAGCCACCTATTGCTAAACAGGGAGACAGGACCTTGTCGCCCACGCAGAGTGACAACATATTCGGACCATTCTCAGATACTCTACAAGACAATGGCCAGACAAGCGACTCGCTATCTGATGGTGACCAGCAACAAGACGACGCTCAACAGGGTCAAGTTTCCGGAGAATGGCAACGATATCCAGAACTCCAACTTGACCGTCTAATTCATGCAGTGCGACAAGAAGCACTAGAACATCACCCTGAACTCAAACTTCGTGTTCCTCAAACCACACAGGATGCCTCCAATGACAGCGAAGGAGAGCTTGCGTTGATGAATATATCTGAAGGGAACGTTATCCCAACGTCCTTAGCATTAGCTGCAGAGGAAACAGAGCCCTTTGAGCCAAAGGCCCTGCAACAAGCGAAGAACGACGCAAGCTGGCTTGAATGGGAAAGTGCAATGCTTGGAGAAGTGCACTCGCTCAATCAAAACAAAACGTGGGAGCTTGTTGATCCTCCCAAAGATCGGCGGATTCTCAGCGGAAAATGGATCTTCAAACTCAAACGAGGATCACACGGTGAAGTAGTCCGTCACAAGAGCAGATGGGTAGTAAGAGGCTTCACACAAGAAGAGGGTATCGACTATGATGAAACTTTTGCCTCAGTTGTCAAGCCAATGAGCTACAAGGCGCTATTCGCAATCGGAGCGGCCTTGGACCTGGAGATCGAGCAAATGGATGTCAAAACGGCGTTCCTGTATGGAAACATAGACCACGAGATCTACGTCGAACAGCCCCATCACATGACTGACGGCACATCAAGGGTCTGCAAACTTCGAAAGGTCCTCTATGGCTTAAAACAAGCCCCTCGTATCTAGTACCAGACTCTTACAAACTTCTTACGCAATATCGGCTTCGAGCCAATCACCGCTGATCTTGGTATCTTCGTCCGGAGCAATATGTACATCGCGGTATACGTTGATGACCTCCTAATTGTGGGGCCAAGCATTGCAGAGATAAAGAAGATCAAGCGGAGCCTGAGAAACCGTTTTCAAATGACAGATCTTGAGCCATGCAGCTACTACCTTGGGATGTCCATCCAGCGAGACCGTCAGAACAGGATACTGTACCTAAGTCAAGAAGCATATATTGACAAGGTCGCTCATCAGTTCGGAGTCAGCAACTGCGCTCCCGTCAGCACGCCAATAGAAACCTCTCCACTTCCAGAGAATAGTCCAGACTACAGATGCCCTCCAGATCAACGGACCACATACCAACGCATTGCCGGATCTCTAATGTACATTATGCTTGGAACTAGGGGGGACATCGCGTATGCAGACTCTGTGGCGAGTAGATGCCTAGCAACCCTGCATCCCAGCACATGAAACTCGCTCGACACATCCTGCGATACCTCAAATGCACAAAAGGCCTCAGACTCACGCACAAGGGTCAGCTTCAGATGCTGAAATGCTTTACAGATGCAGACTGGGGGATGTCGTGACACCAGACGATCGACGGCTGGATATCTCTTCAATATTGGGAGTGAAGCAATCAGCTGGAAATCGAAACGCCAAAATGTCGTTGCCCTCTCAACCTGTGAAACTGAATTTCTAGGCCAGACACAAGCAACCAATATGCCTCGCAGGGGAGGTGCTGCGAAAACAAGGACTTCAGAGCTTCCGTGACCACGGCTGTCGCTGCCACGAGCCCAGCGATGTAAGACTTGCGCTCCCTCACAGCCAATGAGCCCTGTGACTGTAAAAATGTGCTCCCTCGCTGCCCTGAGCCCCGCGAGTGTAAAAAGGTGCTTCGCAGGACGGGTTCTGCGTCAACAAACGTGCTTTGCAGGGGATTGCTGCGTTAACAAGGCCTCTAGCGACGTGCAGGCACCTCTTCGTGGTGTTAGGGACCAGTATTCGAGTGTTCCAAGAGTATTCAGAGAAGCAAAGACCTGCGCAACATCTTCATCATCTGTTCATTGTTCCGAAGGGTCATCATCGGATACATAGGAGCCCTAGTTAGATCTTCGCCAATTCAATAGGCAAAATCATAAACTAGCAACTGAAGCGTCTTCATTATCAAAGGACGTATTTCCCATTCCTTTCCCTTGATAGCTTGCGATCCAATAGCTTCCTCGCTACA
>JACSOR010000046.1:0-96382 GCA_015585785.1 Penicillium dipodomyicola | reverse complement strand
CCTGAATGTGAAAAATTCCTGACTGTGAAACAGACCCATCCCGAGAACGCGGGTGGGGCTGGGAAGACGATTACATGAGTCAGGTTGAATCATGTTGAATCAGGCCGAAACAGGTTAGATCGGGTCGGTTCAGGCGAAAAAGAATTTTCAAATTTTCAAGCCTTCACGGAGTTAGGCTTAGCCCCGAGTTTCAGGTGACTGGCTGGCTGTTGATTGGCTCTTCGGCTTGTCATCAAACGGAATATCCATTCCTATCGCCTTATCACCTCTTGGAGGCTTATGCAAGCACGTGGGGCCGGCTTTTATATTCCGACGATTTCTTTTTTTTTCTTTTTCTTTTTCGGCTTTTTTCTTTCATACCATTATACCCTTGTAGAATGGATTAACAATCTTGCTTATGAATGCTTTTTAACAAGGTCAAACCCCTATAGACCCCTGTAAAGTCCCCTAATACTAGGATATACAACAAAGAAATATCAAATCGGTGTGGCGTACGCTACCGGCCCGCCTTCCTAACTCACGGAGTATGTACTAGAATAGTTCGGCGACTTTCCCAAAGTCGCATTGATCCACTCGGCCCAAAGCGTACCCCGACTCTAAGAGATCTTGGTAATCTGACTTTTTCGATCTAAGCGACCTAGGTTCGCAAAAACATCGGGACACCTAGACACCTAATTCCTAATTCACACTGCCGAGAGCTCGGCAGATGGTTCCATCGGTTCCATCGGGTTCGTTTTCTTCTCCACATATAAATATATAGTATTTATATAGTACGGAGTACTCCGTAGTTTATACAATCACTTGTCTTTTTAAAAAAATAGGAAAATAGGAAAACTTAACCCTAGCACCTTCACATCTAACATAGGTAACCAGGGCTCCCTGCTAAACTATTATATCAAACTATGTACCCCCACGTTGCCATGTCAGATATATCACATGCAGATATGCACGCTACACTTACTTTTAGGCACCCATGTGGTTCATATCTCAATCCATAGAAACCCGTCGAAATCTATATGCATGTTCAAGGCGCAATCCTTGTTAGAAAAAGACGGTCTGACTTGTGCGGCAAAAATCAAACTTTGAATACTATACAGTAAAACTGCTAACTCTACCTATGTGCTATTTTTGATCGCTACTTGCGCTTAGCAGCTGCTTGAGCAACTCGCTTCTGGATCTCTTCCTTTGAAAGGATCTTCACGGCGTTGTTCGAGAAGACATAGCTAAGTCCAGACCACAGTGTGGTGCCGGCAACGAGGTACCTGGAATTAGTTAGCAGCAAGACCCAATGAAACAGTTCCTTAGAAAAAGCGAAGTAGAAAAGAAGACAAAAAAAAACAAAACAAAAACATACAACAGTGAGGATTCGCTGGTGGTCACCCACCCAACTACTAACTCACCGGCGTGTGGCTTAAGTACGGCTGAGCGGACGGGAAGCCCTGTTTTCCACACCCTATGGTCGTATGTACTGAAACCAACTCCAATGTGCCTTAGGTCGGGCGACCTGAGGACCGGCGTGCCACATAAAACAAGACGAGAACAAAAAAAAAAAAAAAAAAAAAAAAAAATTGGTATAAAACGGATGAAAAGATCAAACTTACTGGAATCCAGTCATAGCCTCGCTCAAATGCCAAGCACTGACAAACGCCTCAGGGACCACAGGCAGCGCAATCGCGCTACCCACCAAGACCAGCTGCAGAGCAGTGTTGATCTTCGAGATCTCAGTAGGCTTGACTTCCGCCGAGGGCAGCGAGAAGTCCCAGTACCGGGCCATAGTCTTAGGCTCAGGCAACGAAATCCAACGATAGTAGATAGCCGAGATAGCCAGACCAACATCGCGACCGAGGATGATCACAGCGAGCCAGACTATTCAATGCGTCAATCCATGTCCATGCCCATATCCAAATACCATCAAGTGCTCAATACGAGGAGACTTACCAGGAAGGGAGCCATTCACGGCGAGACACGCAACACCAATGGTCATCAATAGCTTATCGGCCATGGGATCGATGATGGTTCCAACCACCGTTTGGAGGTTATACCGCCGGGCGATGTAGCCATCGACAAGATCGGTGATGCCTGCGTAGGCAAACAGGGATAGAGCTGCTGTGTGGTAGTTGTGGACAAGTAGATACCCGACCACTGGGGCGGCGATTAGCCGGGAGAATGTGAGAATGTTGGGCACAGTGTAGATATTCTCATGGGAGGTTGGTAGAGGAATCCGCGATAGAACAGGGGTTTTCTTGGATTCCTTGGGTCTACGCTGGGTTAGTTGCTTTGCTTGGCCTATGTCCCGTTTGGGTATTGGGTATCTCGGTTTGAAGGCTGTAGACCTACTGTTCAGGGGTTTTGTTTTCTGGCGATTTTGACCCGGACCATCTTTGCTGGGTGAAGAATGATGGCGGGATTACGTTCGTCTGCAGACAACGAGGTTTTAATCCTCTAGTGAACAGTTAGAATTGAATAAATGAAGAAGTGGCAAACGACCATACCCATTTGGTACTCGGTTTAATGTCGACTGGACTGATGTAGATAGACACCGGAATCTACGCCCCCGAAGAGCTTCAGTCTTGAACAAATCTGACCGAGCAGAAAGACGTGCGTTCTTGAACAGAACTTGGGATCCCTGCTGCCTCGCCCGAAGGGATAACTGCGCAGCACATGAGCCAATCATGGTGACACCAGCACAAAGGTGACAACGGCAGGCGTAGGTAGAAACTCGAAATTGACCAGCGACACGAATAGTCACAAGCTTTCAGCCAAGAGCTTCAACTGTGCATACCCGGTGGTTTCGGGTTATGCAATGGTGATTCGGTGCAAGTGATCAGCTAGGGGGAAGAACAGAAGCTGTCGCGTCGCACAATTGCTAGTAAACCTGCAAAATCAGAAACCCCAAACAAGAATAAAACAAACGAACAAGCCGATAGCGCAGGAAATGCAAATAAAACGACAGAATGCTATATAGTACAAACACAATCTAGGGATTGTTAGCTGGAATGTCAGAATTCGGGGCCACTTGGGTGAATAGGGCATACATATAAGAGAAGACAAAATGTATATCAGCTCTACCAGAAATCCAATGAGCTAGAACCAAAAAGTTCTAGGTCACGGTCGCCTGAGGTTAAAGATGAACATTGGAGATTGCACCTCGGCGATGAGTTTCTAGCCGGATAAATGGTTTATCCGCCCGTCTCTATATCCTCCACATGCAACAATCCTTCCTCTTCTTCTCCTACTTCCGTATATAATTAATATGGCAATGCGTCTGTCTCTATTGAATTGCACATCCTTGAAAATGACAATATCATATTTAAGTTCCAGATGCCAGGGGTTGCGTCACAGTGATCATGATCAAGCCTATGCTCACCTGATAACCTCCGCCATTCCTGTGACCTAGAACCCCAGGTGATAAAAAACGTCAAAGAAAATGCTGACCCATGTCTAAGTAGTCATATATAATATTATATAGGACAATATGCCACACAGGCCAAGTCAAATTACCCGCGTCCGCGTCTATAAGGAGCCTCAAGAGCCAGATGGAGAGCGAGAACCAAACTGCGGTCTTATCGCTTTGCGAACGCCACGATGTCGTTTACTTCTGTTCAAAATGAGCGTGTCTCGGACTCACGCTCGTTAACTCCAATTTGCAGTGTACCACCAGTCAAAGAAAAGGAACCACCAGATCCAAATAAGGCGGATCCACGCCTAACTCTCAACCGTGCTCTCATCTATGAGCGCCGACTGCCCGGCGATGCTTATATCACCGGACATGTCCAACGCCTTCAGCATGGATATTACTCCAACGACGCTGTCTCAGATGAGGACGCCAAGCACGTGGATTTCCTCGCCATTGCATTCACCTTTCATTCGCCACACACTACCACGCACCGCATCAAGTCCGCCACTATTAGTGTATCAGTTCATGGAAACCGTGATCTTTCAAGTTCAAAGTTATACCCTCATGGGTATCCACCCGGTAATCCACGCTTCCTTATGCATGCGCCGCATCTGATCTATGGCAGTGTTTCTCCAGAGACCATGGAGTGGACATTCAGTCTGGCTGGGTCCCTCGGAATCTCGGAGATGCCCGTTAGCGCAAGCGTCATTCCCTCGGGGAGCCTCAATGGCCGGTACAAGCGCTACGAGATGATGCGTATCCAAGGCTCCGCGCGTACTTTGAAGCACCCAGCTGGCCGCGAATTCGATGTCCAAGCTGGTAAAATCGTCTGGTCCATGGAAGAGAACAATGTCCAGCGGTCCGGTCTGCCGCGCGAGTTTACCTTTGTCATGTTAGTTCAAAAACCCTCGGCAAATAGCAAGATTTCCCTGTCGATCGATGTCGACCCCGTCATCGACGCGATGATTGGCAGTTACCCATCCTTGCTGCTGAAACTGCCAGAGTACCAACCTTTGCCGCGCCGGGGTGTCAATTTCCAACAAGAAGTCGGACAACGGTTTGAGCCCGTGGACCCGGTGCGCGGGTTCAACTTTGCAGAACTCGGGAGCATGTTCGATGAGTACATCGCCATGCCGGGAAGGAAGTTCAGTCGTCAGGTATGTTGAACAGTCAAGTGGCCAATGTATTTATCAGTTCATATAAAGTGAGCCGAGACTAATAGATACTTGTCTCAGATCCAAATCCCAGCCGAGACCGGCATCCCCGAGGATCACTTCCAGGGCACCTACCCAGGACAGTACGGGTCTCTCAACCCAAACCCGTACCAGCAGCAACTGCAGAACAATCTCTCCCTGCAGAACAGCCTCCTGCAGACGACCCTACAAAATCTCTGGACCATCCAGCCGAGGGGGGAAGGAACCCATTCCCAAAACCAAAACCAAAGCCAAAGTCACTCCTCTCCCAAAACACGTCATCCCCACCCTCACCCTCACGCAGCACCAACAACCTCCACCATCCCCCAGACAGCCACCACCTCCATCCCTATGAACCTCCACCTCCACCTTGACCCCGCCTCCACCACACACCTCACCAACCTCGCACATATAAGACAGGGTCCCTCCCCTCTATCCCCTCGCCGCAGCCCAAGCCTACGGCGCACGCAAGCACGGGAATTCCCAAGCACACGCGTGGCGAGCGGGACATTAAACACCCCCACAACCTCCTCGCCAAGGCTAACAGACGATGGTCCCGCATACGGACGCGCGTCCGCAGCAGCGAAGCTACACCCTTTCGGAGATCACGAAGGGGGATGGCCCTGACGCTGGTCCTGGTGACGAGGAGGAATATCACACGTTGCCTCATCTTCCAAGAATTCCGATCCCCACGCCTGGGACTCCCAGAAGCGTTGCGAGGCGGGATTCGGTTGGTGGTGCTCGTGGTCATCGGAGAGGTATGAGTGGTATTAACTCGAAGGCCCAGGCCACAGTGTATCGCTCAACATCCAGAAGCTGAAGATGAAGCCATTCCGACCGCGGCGATGGCACTTCTGCAGTCAGTTTCAGACTTCGCTCACGGCATGTTGGAGTGGAGTGGACTTTAACCATGTGCACTTCATGTGCCAGTTCGAGTTGTCTATCTGGACTTCCGTCTTGTCTTATCTCGATCAAATGCGCTGTGCTGAGATGTCAATCATCTGCTTCGATGAGACTTGATTCGTTTGTCTCTCGTCTTATTTTTGACGAAAGCGTCTTCGGCATTTACCTCACCCTCACTCAATCCGAGACGAAACGCAAGATGGGAGCAGCTCCCCAACCGAAACCGCTCCGATCCCCGGACATCCGCCCGACTGGCCAAAGAACGAAATTACAAGCCAAACGACACTCTAGGGCATAGTACAAAGAAATGCTGGAGAAATGTTTCCAACAACTTTGGCTTGTGACCCTAAAGACATTGAGAATTACGAGGATTCGGGCTCTTGGCCTTGAAAACTCGGATTTTGGTACGAGTACGAGCATGCGGACGCAGAGTTGGACAGAGAGATTCTCTTAAGAGGCTAGATTCTTTCATCAAGCAAACCTGCAATATCGATCAATCAATTGTCTCTTCATTGAGACCAGTCTAAACGCAGTGATCCTCAGTCAGAGCTACCTCCTCGCTCCACCAGAGCGCAGCACAATGGTAAGATATCACCTTTCCAATTTCTAACGATACTGAAGTGAGCTAACTTGGAATAAATGACACAGACGAAGAGTGGGGGGTCAATCTTGACATTCCCAAACTGAAGCAGGATGGGAAGATGTCGCCTCTGTCCCATTCAAAGAGCTAATGGCGCGCGACAACAGTACCAAGAGCAACAAGAAAAGGTTAAAAAGCCAGACACAGCGACAAACAAGCGGCAAGGACCCTCGGATCTGGGCATTGGGAAGTTGGTCAAGAATTACATGTCCGAGAACATGTTCGAGAAATGAAATGCTGTGCATCTTCATCTAAGATTAGCCTCTCGGAATACTCGACTAGACGTATCTTGTGGCACAGAGCAAATATTAGTGACCTAAACATCGATGAAGATCAATCTCAGACATTGACGGATGTTCAAAGAGGGTTGGGGTTTGAAAAGGAAGGCTGTTCAAGGTGCTTGTAGCGTATAAATATTGGCTGAGTATGATTTCACGATTTTTGATTCTATATTCTCCAGGCATAGTAGACAATCGTATTTGCTTAAGGATTATGCCGCCCAAACATATTATGGATGTAGTTCGGATAAAGGTATATTTAAACAAAGCTGTACCGTACCTCGATATATATGTACACTGTGCCTAAAATATGATTAATTGCCAATGAAGCAATTAACACAGAACATAACCAGGAGAGAAGCGATACTTCAATACTTCTAAGGTTACTATGAGACTAGATAAACTGAACGAGAAAGGGAAGACGGAATCTTAAACTCATAACCCGCATCACGTACTATGCCAATAAGAGCACAGAGCAGGGAAGACAGAGGCGAACAGCAAAGTATATAATACAGAATATAACATCTAGAAAGAATATACAATACAGAGTATAGACACATTCCGTCGTGCAGAAGAAGCTAATATTGGAACTGGAATATCAAAAAGCCACCACTAGTGCACAGAGCCTACAATCCATACTATAGACGAACAAGGAATCAAGTATGAAGTACACGCACGTATTGATAATACCCAGAACCAGCTCCCAGCACCAGGCAAGGAAAAAAAGGGGGAGCATTGAAGCAATCTTTGATCACTGGCCATGGAATGAGATGGGAATCACTAAAACCCGTCCTCGTGAAACTGAATAGAACAGAGAATAGAGGAAGAACAGGAACCCGCCCAGACCAGATGGGAAAGAAACCATTGGACACCGTGATTGCAGACAAACATACAGCGGCCTTGGCAGCAAATAGATATATAGAAGAGAGCAAGGAAGTAAAAAAGTAGGAATCAGAGTCCAAAGGTAAAAGTAGTAATAAAAGAATAGAACCGTTTTGGGGTTATCGGGTTGTTTTGCATGACATCGTGAGGAATAAAAGAACGCCACCCACCCGGATTCCCAGAACAGAATCAATAGAGCCACCGAAAAGAAAAAGACAAACGAAGGGGGTAAAGTAAAAGCAAAACTGTAAAAAGCAAAAGAAAAAAGACAAAAGAGCCACCTCCGTAACAGACCATAAAGCAAAGAGACCATAACCATATAGACAAGAGACAAGAAAGGGGCCGCTGTCAGGTACATATATTGTAGCCAATGAAACGGCGTTTTCCTCCCAAACATAACAGAACAGAAGGGTCTATCTCCAGGAAAAACAAAGCAAAAGCAAGTTGGGAAAAGTTGAACAACAAGAAACAAAATTCCGCCCTGACTCCCACGCTCCATGGCCATAAGCAACACCAAAGACACGGAAAGGTATCAAGAGATTAGATTTGAGGTTGCGCCATCTGTGGTTGCGTCGCCGCCGTAGTCGTCCATGTCGACATAGGTTGCGTGGCAGCGTAAGGCGCGGGTACATAGTACTGGGAGCGATCCGCAGTGTAGTAGGACGGATGAATAGGATTTGACTCGCGACGAACGCTAGCATCCAGACCAGGCATGTTGCGATCGAGTGCTGGATGTGGGTTCTCCAGTTGACCGGACATGCTGAAGCTGCCGCGGGAGTAGGTGGCCGGTGTTGATGGATCCATGGGGGAAGTAGCGTCAGTGGCCTGGCTGCGCGAAGAGATGGAAGAATTGCGGTAAGCGGAAGGGCTGTGATCCGAGGTGGATCTGTTTCGTTCGTTGAGTGAGCTGGACAGCCCCGCGTTGATGCTGCCCGGGATGGAGGCCATGCTGTGTGCGCTCATGGAGTCCATGCTGCCGCCATAAGGCCCTGCGCGGAATGCGTGATAGTCCTCCTGCTTCGGTGGGATGGCTGTTTGGCCTGGGCTTGGCAGGTATGGGTTTGGCGCGGTTTGGGCTGCCATCGGGGCGCCCATCGAGTATCCCTGGATCGGGCCTTGCTGCGGGGGATGTGTGGCGGCGTAGGGAGTGGGGTGCATGTAGAAGTCGTTTGAAGGGGTTGGCATGGCGTACGTGGGAGGGGCCATCATCTGCGGGCGATATCCGTATAGAGCAGCGTGGGAGGGCTCCTGGTTTTCCACGGCGTTGGCCTCGAGCTCGTCGATCGGGGAACGGAAGCTTTGTTTCTGGGTGAGTTCGGTGCGGGGTCGGATAAAGCGTAGGGAATCCACCATCGAGGGTGGGTTGAGGATGCCGCGCATCACGTCCTCCACACTGTAGTATGAGACCAAATGGTGGGTCACGCCCAAAACCGTCACGCTCATCGTCTTCTTGACTAACCCGGAATCCTTGAAGCCGTACGAATCAACCAGGGATCCAACCAATGCCCGCTCAAGCTCCGATTGATGGGACGAACGGTCTGAGAAGGGCCCCGAGCCAGGAGATGTCGGAGAATAGCCCTGGCTGCTATCGTGTCGCGGGTAAGGTTCGCCCGGCCGCCCGGCTGGCACTGGTCGTCGAGTGGCCTTCTTCATGGCGCGCTTCTTCTCCCCAGGAGGAAATGGCTTGTCGAGCTCACGGTAAACGAGGAAGTTCCCCAGAATGCGACTGGGACTCCAGGTGACGCCATCGGTCCAGCGTTTGATGCCTGATGCATTTTCCTCGTAGATGAAGACGCTGCCGCTGCGCACGAGATGACTGCGTTCTCTGTCGTGAGGGCGGCGCGGGACATGATGCAAGACACCGGTCAAGCATGCCTCGAAGAGGATCAAGGCGTCCTGAGTGGTTGCGACATACCCGGTGAATGTGGGCTCTAACACGGCGGCGGTCCCGTTCACCATGATGTAGAGTTGTGGAAGAGATACAATCCCAGGTGCAACCCCCCGGGCTTTTGCGAGTGATATATTCCCCGATCAAATTGTCCAAAGGGTATTTTTTTTTAAAAAAAAAGGAAAAAAAGGAAAAGGAAAAAGAATTAAGCTAAGAGATCGACCAGGGTATGGAGAAGAAGAGGAGGGTTTTGAGTTGGGACCCCTCAGTTGGAGAAATTCCCAGGGATCGTGATCGGCCAGAAGCACGGGCCCTTTCGAGTCCAAGTCAGCGAGTCAACAGGTTGCACCGATTCGATCAGAGAAAGATGGGGATCTACTAGAAACCCGTTCCACGGTTTGAGTTGCGGCAATTCCCAAGCTTTCTTTTTTTCTGGATCCACTGAGAGAAGGGAGGGAAGGGAATAACTATGTACCTAAATGGGGACCCTGGCTAATTAAGTGTCAGAGAGGGGAAGTAAGAAAAGAAGGGGGGGAAAGAGAAGGTCTGAGTGGTGATATCTCCACAGGGAAAATCATGGTACAGTGTGATAATCATTTTGTAGATTATTAGATTATTAGATTATTTACAATATTTAGATTATTTTGGGATTATTGAATTATCCATTACCATTATCGGATTGTCCCATTGTATTCTTATATCAAGTTTATACAATTTATACCTAGTTTGACAGCCCTGCAGAAGAAGTATGGCATGGGCACCCGGGAGTCTAATGGCTTAATGTTAATGTTAATGTTAAAAACTCGGAGGGTTGGAAAGTGTACTTGGATGGTGGTAGACAGAATGCTGAGGCCTGGAGTATCAATGACAGATATGACATGCGATATTATGTTTTGGTGCTTTAATTTAATTTAATTTTCATTTTTCATTTTCATCTTTATTTTATTTCGTTAATTTCATTTGCCTGGATTTGGTCTATTTGAACCAGAAAAAAAAAAGATAGAAAAAGAAAAGAAAATCGAAAAAGAAAAAAGAAAAAAAAGGAGACGGTGGAATTCGGGGGAGCGGAGAAATACGGAGAATGAAACATCAAAGTCATGATTTCACCAAACCCTCCGCGAAAAGCAGGTACAGTCTCACTTTAATTAGAAGACTACATCAATATGTACTATATTAAAGATATTATCCTAGTAGACAATATTATATATAAACTATGTAGTATAGTTAAAACAAAGTACACAAAGTAGACAAAGTAGAAGAAAAGCGGAATAGAACAAGTCAAGATACAATCACTCCCCGTCCCATGGGTGATTCCGGTGGAGCCGTGGATTAGGATCGGAGGGTCGCCGTGACATCGTATACCAGAAGTCAAGGTAGCCCCAAGTAGATTTTGACCCTGTACAACGGACAATATACCAAAGTCTACCTCACTTGCAGGTCGATTCTGACTCAGCGGATGCCACATTCAAAAAAAAAAAAGATAGAAAGAAAGAAAGAGAAAGAACAAAGCAGATCATCGCATGTGCCGGTCTTTCTCGAGGAAGTTGTGGAAAGTACAGGACTTGTCTGGGGCTGTGGGCAGTAGCCCTGGATGTCACAGTTTGCGTTTCATTGGCTCGTTCTCCTCCCTTTCCCCACTTTTCCAATCTCACGCCCCATAAGAGAAAGGATCGACTTTTGTCTCAAAACAGTTCTGGTTTAACCTTAGGAACCTCAAGAGGATCCCAATCCTCCGAAGGGCGTCATCTCTTCGTCCCATTACGGGGTGGACCACTAATCTCTTTCCCAGCGGAATGGACAGTGCGCGCCATACCGAGCTATTGAAAAATTGACCTCCACCTCGAACTCCGGATGGGTCATGATCCTCCAACGGCAGTCAAGAACAAGATCCTCCACGGTCTGGAGTAGCCAGTCAGACGCGGGTGAAGTTCCATCACACTGGTGGTGATTATTATATTTCTTTATTTTAGTTATTTTAATTATTTAATTATTTATTGCTTTCTCCGGGTCCGGGCATCGGTGACCTTCTGGTTGGATTTGCTGCTCCATGACTGGTCTCCCATCTTGACGGTCGATGGAATTTCCTAACGAGAACTTGTAAGAGGACTGAGCGCAACCAATCCAAGGTAGATCTCCGCCTTGACCCGTCGATTTGGTGGTATACAATCTACATACAAAGATGTATACTATGTATACTATGTATACCTACATGTGTTACATATGTATGTCGCATGTACTCGGTATACAGTATTCGGGTATCAAACCGGCATCCATTTAAACATAATCCCAATCAGCATGAACGGATGTGCAGAACCGGGGGAACGTGAGAAAACAAACAAAGAAAGAAGGTTAGGCTTCCGGGCTTTAGAGAGAGTTTTCGGTAACTTCATTTTACTTTACTTTTATTTTCTCGGGCTCTACTCTCAGGGCTCGGTTCTCGAAAACTTAGGAAGGGAAGAGGGTCCCGTACCCAATGCAGAACCGTCAGACCAAGAAATTACAACTGGGGTTCGATTGGATGGCCAAAACTTTCGCGGGAGATCCTCAGCAGATCCAGGCCACACTGCCACGCACAGAAGTCTCAGCCTGGCCCATACCAAGACCACAGACCCAACCACAGACCCAACCACAGACCCAACCACAGACCCAACCACAGACCCAACCACAGACCACCTTGGTCTCAGCCACTCGACATTGACATGTGGCCTGGGCTATGCACCCCGGTCGAGCCATGGAGCTAAGGATTTAGGATCGGCGGTTTTCAGGTTTGAGATAGAGGGATAATGAGCGAATTTTGGGAGAAAATGGGAAAATAATTATTTTTTACAGGTGTACGGAGTACATACGGAGCAGTCATGTAGTACATAGCACAGAGAAGGGCTGGACTTGATAGCATCGTAGAACGTTAGTAGTGGTCGGAGGACAGTGCTCCGTTACATATAGTTTTCAAAGTCACGATTGGAGGTCCCAGAGGAGTGGTTGGCCACGCTTGTTGAAACTCAATTGGCGCGAATGACAGATGTCAATATATGGACTTTCGTTATAAGAAAAGAAAACAACATAGAGATATATTCATTTTCTCTCTAAAATAAATCGAGTACGTAACGTACGCGCTGAATGTGATGTATCGACCGTATAATCGCCGAAGTCCCCGGATAGAAATCAAGTCTAGGCGGAAGAATCAGGAAGGAGCACACCGAACAAAAACAATAATTATGGAAAAGGAAAAGAATTCGAAAGTTCTGGACCGGAATTCTGAGATCATCGATAATCTGCACAGCCCATCACAGGCCAAGGATTGCTCTAAGCGCGGGGAGTTAACAACTAGACTCCGATTACGAGAAGTAAAGGGAGGTTAGCGTTGGCGGTTAGGCTAGCAAAGGTACCCAATATACGGGAAGGAGAAAAACTATCTTGTACGTAGTCTGTAGCTTGGCATTCCAATCTAATTACCCCACAAATGCCATAGCGAATCATATCATAACCTCTGAGATTGTGTAGTCTGTTCCTAGGTACTCCGTACTCCGTACTCCGTACTATTACGGGAATGTGGTGGCTTGGGAGATCCTTATTAGGTAGGCGTTCCCACGGGCGATCTCGGTGACATTATCTTTCTCAAAAAGATCATCGAGAAATGTACTTCTTGGTCGATCTCTTGGCTCTTATTCGTTCGGAGAAACCCACATCCACGGACAGTGCACACCCATACCAGACACTCGGGGCGAAAGAAGGATTATTACTCCGTAGATTACAGGTGGGGTTTGCTGCTAGACGCTTGAACGGGTAGGTGAATAGCGGTAATAAGCATGTAGGCCCTGTCAGGTAGAGTTTCACAGTGAAGAAAATAAAAATGAATTTTTATTCTTATTCAAGTACTTCTACTCTGTACTCCGTACCTATATTGTACTCCTCAATAATCAGCTCTAAACCGGTTTGGGGTTAGAAGCGACGCCGATACGAAGATCGCCTCAAACTTGACACCGCAGGAAGCACAGGAAGCACAGAGGCACAGGACTCCGTAAAGCCACATAGGTAATAATGGGCACATGCACGCACCTTGAAGAAGCAAAATCCAAACAGAAATAACTCACACTAATCCTACTAGTCCCGGTGGCGTCCGTACTATGCTTCCTTTGGAACAAACTAAGAAATGCCGCAACTCTCAAGGGTCTAGCACTAAGGGGCGATCATCATTAGGGAACTTGGCGTCAACGAAGATCCGGTTTGGTCCACTGAGTGGTTTCGGCGGATTGTAGCTGTGTTTTCGGAGGCTCGGTGAAACTCTACACTATAATATATTAATTTCTATGTATGGAGTATACAACATAGCTGGAGATAGTATGATCTACATACACAATCCTTATTCTAGTACTCCGTAACCATAGATACTATTCTACACTGAGCACAGAGTACTCCGTACAATCAAGCGAGATGTGCATTGCATGTGCATCCACACATGCACCACTTTATGCACCGTGCCACAAGCACAAGTCCCTACATACAACATACTCCGTACATTGCACAGAGATCATGGGGAAAGGACAAGGGCAATGGTACCACCTCCCTAATCCGTCTACAATCCCGAAGACTGTTTTTGGGACCGAGTGCTGTCCACCCGCCCTGGCGTCTCTCTACCCCTGATTCTGGTTACCGATTGCCTGTTGCCTATTGGCGGTTTGGATATTGCTTTTTATGTCAGAATCCCAGCCACCTGTAACAAACATGATAGGGAAGTTAATATCTTATTGTTTTCTTTTAGCTCAGAGTGTGGATCCGTACAGTGATGTGCCCGGTAGTCATGTCAGGGCAACAATGCTTAACTTGAGTCTTGAGTGGTTTGAAGGTACAACTACGGAGTAACGTCGGATGACTTACTGTCGAGAGTGGAAACAATTTGCTGTCAGCCCCAAGAAGGTGGGTGAGATCATGATGATCGCGATCGTCTATTTATTCCGTTTTGGGGGAGTTTGGTGGGTGCGCTCTGCTCGATCCCGCTCGTCTGTGCATCGAACAATGGGCTAGTTCTTATTCAGGTACTCCGTACTCCGTCTATATCAGGAGGCAAAATGTAAGAGGGGAAGAGGCAAGAGGCAAATAATCCAAGACACCATTAATGACATCGGGTCATTTGTATAGTTTCTACCATGGCATCTATCTCCACCTCGTATATCAAGGCATCAGGCTTCGTGATCCTCGTGTCAAACCAGGCGATCGGGTGGATATGGAAACATGAATGAGTCCAATGAATCCAATGAGTCCTGTAATTTCCACTGATAGTTAATGTTGGCGTGTCACTGGCGTGTCACACACAAGGGATCGCTCACGCCCATGTGGTCAGAAGGACTCTTGGCGGGGATCGTTCAGAGTCCCAGCGCTACGGCTCGTATCTGACTGTCCGACTTGCCTCCTTTTTTTTTTTTTTTTTTTTTGAAAAGCCGAGGGGAACGGTATGCTAGAATTGTATATGGAAAGATGTACATCGTACATTGTAGGTATCAGAAAATACGAGGAATTTCTCATATTATGACTCACTCCTATCATCTCTATGGTGTACGGGGTACAAAGTACTCCGTTGAGGGTCGAAACTTGGTTAATATGAAACAAGCCATCTATTCTTGTTCTGTATTGGGTTTTGCTTTCTCTTCGGTCCTTAATTCAATTTATTTCCTTCGAAGGCCACATTATATGTCATGAAATGAATTATCGTGATAGTCCCGAGAAGTGTACGGAGTACCGGTGTAAAGAGAAAAGCAACCCCCTTCCTTGGCCTCCCGTTCTCTTTGATAATAGAAGAAAGGCGAGCTAACTAGAACTCCTCAAAGTTAAGGTTTAACTACTCGAGATCAGGTAGGAAGTTGCGATAGTTAGCTATGGGGATCATACTTCACGATCTGATCAGGATGTATCAAAATGCCGGTGACCCACTATTAATAGAGAGATCACTGTTTCTCTAAATTAGGCTAGGGATTGCGAGACAAGCTGCGAACACAGCCACAGTACTAACGGCGGCTCTATGGACGCCAATAACTATCCGACTAAGCTTATAACAATACGGAGTACAAGACTCTCTACATACGGACTTTGGGGACAGTCTTAAGCTTAGTATACAAAGTGTTCGGTGAGTACCACGACGTTGAGACACATCGCTATGCATCCATATAGTGGATATCTATAGTATCATGGGGCGCATAAAGCTATGATATCAGTCAAATAAAATCGCTAAAGTGAGATCTTCAAGATCATCACGCTATTCAGTCTATTGGTAAATGGCGGGCTCAGAAGGAGGTAGTCCAGGATATGCACCGCATATCCCAATAGCCTCTGGCAATTAATGTGTTCCTGAATTTGTGATTGATTCTCTCTATGAAGGCTTGAATACCTAACGCACAATGGAACAAGGAATGTGAACCGAGTACACTTGTAGATCATGATCCACTAAATAGTCCCACCGATCTGGACTCAAAAACAGGGTATGAGGCGAACTACATTGTATGTTGTATGCACGAGAAAGTACTCCATACGATGTACTCCGTACTTCGTAGAGGTCCGGTATGTCGCCCACCTAGGCAATGCGGCATACATCGTCACTCCAGCGCCGCGCTATGTTGTACTGCAACAATAATTCAGAATTGCCGATATGTGGAGACCAAGAACACGCATATATGCACCTACATGGAACTTCGCCACTATTTCAACCCAGCTGGAACGTGTTCGTCCCAGTTCGCAAGATAATACCCAGCATTCTAGAAGGCAAATTCTGACATCTGCGGACCCGCCATGTGCATTCTTCACCATGCAGGAGAAGACGCCTTCCCTGCTCAGCTGCAAAGTCATCCCAAATGATCCTGCTAGTGCATGACCATTGGCACATCACGGACTCCATAATCGCTTTTGCCTCATGCAGACGACAGAAATCCATACAACATGTGCCGAGCACATACTGCAGGGTACTCCTATACCTTGTACATCCTGCCGGAAGCACTATACGGGGTACTAGTCGACACTATAACAGCACAGACCTGCATGACCTGGGTCTCGGTCTGCCATGCAAAGAAGCGCGCTAAGAAGCAAGGAAGCATTCACCCCTTGCGACCTTGCGACCCCCTCAACCGCCCAGAACCACAAACCCCTCAATGCCAATATGTTCTGGGCGAAGAAAAACAAGAATATACAGGTGATGTACAGCGCTTAAAAGAGCCAAGATGCATCAAATCGATAGACCGAACGCACTCACCCTCTCAGCTACGCACATCACAACGCCGCGGGGGTAAGCGGAGATGTGATTGTGATATCGGATACATCACAGTGCCGGGGAGCGGGACCACCAATGGAAAGCGCACAACAAGCGATTCGCGCAACCGTTTTCTCAAAAAGGAGAGATGAGATCAGATCGCGGCCAACGGCTTATGCACGCCACTTCCCCCCATTCCATTACAACATACATCAAACAAAACGCAAAGGTCTTGTGGCATTGGACGGCTTGCAGAAGTCGTCATGTACGAGGCTCGATTTGGTAGGGCTTGTTCGTCACATCTGAACGAGGAATGAGATTGGATGGGTGCGGATACGTGCTGCAATCGGGTTCACCAGATGGGGGTGTGTGCGTCGGGGCTTTGTGTTTTTGGCATCGAAGAACCGAGGCCTCTATTTTTGGTGCTAGTTTTCGGATGAATGGGTCAGGCGATGATGGTCTTTGTTCTATGCTATCTTGTCCCGATTTGGTTATAGGTGCTCTCGTCTCAGGTCCCCGCACATCCCTGTCGCGAGGAAGTGATCGGTGTCTATCCCTTGCTTATGCTTTTTATGCTTTGGTCGGGTTTCGGGGCTCGAGGGTACGTGGCTTTGATTATCGTATTTTTTGCTTTTTCTCGCGTGTTTTCCTTCTGGGGGAAAAGTATGTTTCTGCGTTGGGTTAGATCTGTTTTTCGTTGGGAAGATGGTTCTGGGGGATGCTTGTTTTTGGTTTTATGCTTATTAGCTGTGAGGTTGTTTCCCAAGGTTGGGACCGTTTTCCTCATCTGGACAATTGGTACTTTCGTACTCTTAACGTGGGAGTAGATGATGATGATAATCAAGAATTATGAGATGTTTATGTTCGGATATAAGTTTACAAAATATACAGAGATCAAATAGTATACACGTCGATATTGTACAGTCAAAGCACATCCAGCGCCGAGTCCCGCTATGCCAATGTATCAAAGAGAAAAGAGAGTCCCATCGAGTCATGCCCATATAATCCAGAATCAAGGCGACGAACGGAGCACGCCAGCAACAGCAGGGTCTTCTCCATCCATCTCCTTGGTAAACCCACTGCCCTTCCGCACATGCATCAGCAACCGCAAAGCACCAACAGGCGTTACACCTTCAATGCGCTTCGCCATGCCAACACTAACAGGTCGCACACGCTGAAGGACCTGTCGCTCCTCGTTGCTGATGCCGTGCACCATACTGTAATCCAGATCCGCCGGCAGTAGCAAGTTCTCATCTTGTTGGAATCGCTCGGCCATCTTCTCCTGTCGCTTCAGGTACGGCGCATAGCGGCCTTCAATGGCGACGCGGGTGAGGATCTCCGGCGCAAACGAGGCCGGGGTATAGGCTGTCCCCGTAGGAGACTCGATGGCAGGAATGAGGGTGTTGATGTCGGTGCCATCTAGACACAAGATGTCGAGCGCTGAGCGGATCGAGGTGTCAGAGCGCACCTTGAAGCCCTTGCGGGACCAAGCAGACGACGAAAGCTTCGTGTTGCCGAGGAGAGTCTGCAGCTCCTGGATCTGCGCTTCGGTATCGGAGAAGTGGCTCCAACGCTTGTCGGAGACGACGCCAGCATCGCGGGCCATGCGGGTCAGACGCAGGTCGGCGTTGTCGGAGCGGGTGGAGATGCGGTACTCGCTCCTCGTTGTGAACATGCGGTAGGGTTCTGAGACACCCTTTGTGATCAGGTCGTCGATCATGATTCCGATGAAGCCGTCTGACCGGGTCAGGGTGAGAGGTGATCGGTTCTGTGACTCGAGGCCGGCGTTTGTGCCTGCGACGATGCCTTGTCCGGCTGCTTCTTCGTAACCAGTTGTGCCGTTGATTTGGCCGGCCAGATAGAGACCGCTGATGAGTTTTGTCTCTAGGGTTGGTCGCAGGTTGCGCGGGTCAATGTAGTCGTATTCAACGCCGTAGCCGGGCTGGAGCATGGTTACATTCTCGAGACCGCGGACTACTCGCAACATGGCGTATTGGGCATCTGCGGGCACGGTCATTGAAATGCCATTCGGGTAGATGACGTCGTTTGGCGCGAAGCCTTCTGGCTCGAGCCAGATCTGGTGCTGGGTCTTGTCCTTGAATCGGATGATCTTTGATTCCAGGGAGGGACAGTATCGTGGCCCACGGACAGTCTCGCGGATGTGAATGGATTTGTCCAGATTGGCGCGGATGATTTCATGGGCAGCTTCGTTCGTATGGGTCATCCAGCAGGTAAGCTGGCCTTCGTCGCCCACATCGACAGTTTTGTTAAGGTAGGAGAAAGGGTGAGGCGGCGAGTCGCCCTTCTGTACTTCAAGGGCGCTAAAATCAATGGTCTTCTTATCCAATCGAGGTGGTGTACCGGTCTTCAAGCGTCCCAGTTGGAAGCCAGCTTCCCGGAGGGACTTGCTGAGACCGTATGTGGGGGCCTCGCCCATGCGTCCCGAAGGGAACACATCCATTCCAATATGAATTTCACCACCTAGGAATGTGCCCGTAGTGATAACCACACGACCCGTAGAAATGACCTCCCCGGATTCCAACCGCACGCCAACAATCTTGCCCTGAGCACCGGGCGTGTTCTCAATGCCTTCCGTGGAAAGCACAATATCAGCCACCTTGCCCTCCACAATGTTCAGATTTTCCGTGCCAGCCAGCTCCTCGGACATATACCGCTTGTAGAGATCGCGATCGATCTGCGCACGCGGTCCCCAAACAGCCGGCCCTTTAGAGCGGTTCAAGACTCGAAACATGACACCAGCCTTATCGATGATCCGACCCGCAACACCGTCCATTGCATCCACCTCACGAATCATCGTTCCCTTCCCAATGCCGCCGAAACTGGGATTGCACGAACAAACACCGATATTCTCCAGCGAGGGCGTGACTAACGCGGTGCGCGCGCCAGACCGAGCAGCAGCAGCGCATGCCTCAGATCCAGCATGGCCTCCGCCAATAACAACGACGTCGTAGGGTCTATAAATTGAATCAATTAGCGAGACTTTTATGACAGGGGAGAAGCCACGAACCTTGTATTATCCGTAACAGTCGCGAAACCACGACCCCGACCCATAAAGGAGCGGAGCCCGCGGCCCTGACGCATCAGGGCCACTGACCGAGCTCGAAAAGCCATGACGAAATGAAATGCAAATGTTAACCAAAAAACAGGTACCCCGTACTCTGTACAAATCTTGATCAAATCAAATCGATAAGGAAAATTGTATCTATCACGTGACTGCCCTTATACCCGGTAACCCCGAGGGCGGTCACACACTGACATAAGCGCTTGCGCCATCGGCCAATTGCGGGGCTGCTGATATTCAGCTGTAAGCTGATCTGGACCTTTTTTCAACGAGCGACCCCTCTCCGCATCTTAATCTACGAGCTCAACAACTATCCAAAAATGAAGGCATACTGGTACGACAACGTCGAGGTAAACACATCCCAATTGGGCCATATCCAGCTTTCCAAGCATTTCCAGGTACAGCCCACCTCGGACTAGAACAAACGCTGATGTCATTTGTTTACAGGGCGACCAGCGCGAGCAGCATGACTCCGGCCGCGCCGTGTCAGAAGAGAAGCTCGCCTCGCTAGGCGTGCTGTACAAGCACTGCCCGACGATTGCAGATGTGGACGCGATCGCCGCGGAGCGCGGATACCGTAACCGCGACGAGGTCTGTGTCTCGCCTGCGACGATGGGCGCCATATACGAGGAGAAGGTCAAGTCGTTCTTCACGGAGCATCTGCATGAGGACGAGGAGATTCGGTACATCCTCGACGGGGAGGGATACTTCGATGTGCGTGGGCAGGAGGACGAGTGGATCCGTATCTGTCTTGTCAAGGAGGATATGATTATTCTTCCTGCGGGGATTTATCATCGGTTTACTACCAATGAGCAGAATGTATGGTCTTTTGGATTTTGTGGTTTTGGATTATGGGGCTGACTCTGCTTGCAGTATGTTAAGGCCATGCGTCTTTTCCAAGACGAGCCTAAGTGGACGCCGTTGAACCGTGGTGCGGAGGTTGATGCTAACCCGCACCGGAAGACTTATTTGGAGGCTGTTGTCAGTCCTACTGCGGCTGTTTAGGATGGGTCACTTTGATATTGAGATGCGTTATGATTGGATTCTTTGCACATAGACTACTGAACGATGGAAATGGGAATTTTCGGATATTGTCTTACATCACTTCTCTTTCATGGAGCTTTTGAATGTACATGGGGACCAGGACCCCACTGTAAATCAACCGAAACCATACTTATGTAGGTAGGGATGGTCGAACAACACTTTCACGTAAATCAATTGTCTGGTATGCCAGGTGTCCCAACTGGCGTACCCGCTGGCATGGCACCAGGCATCTCAAAATGGTCACTCGTAGCACCACCACTCTGTTGCCTCGTCATACTCGAACTGCGCAAGCCACCCATATCAACATTGAAACTATTCGTGCGCGAGCCAGCACCAAGCCCTAACCGTGAATCCAGGGCCCCACGGAACCGCAGCCCCTCCGGCTCCCGACCATGATCATCAGAAAATCGGGGCGGTCCGGATGACTCAGTAGAGCCAGCGCTACGCGGTGGTGCCGTTGACCCAGCATCAGAGTCCTCACCGGGTCGGACGCCTGTTCTGCCCATGCGCGGCCACAAGTCTGGAAGTCCGACAACTTGCACTCGAGGTTCGACAACGCGCTCCTCAAACCATGCGTGGACTCGTGCTTCGACGAGCTGCGCTATCTTAGGTACATCCTGCAGTCGGCTGCGGGATCCGATGAGTGAGCGCACGGAGAGGTCTAGACGGTAATCCGGGAGGAAAGAGAATGCGACGTTGCTTTTCGGGCTGCTTTTTGGCGGGAGCTCGTCTTGCGAGGCTGTGTGCTCTCCGGGACCAGGGGGTCGATTCCCTGCGTGGTCCCTTGGGTCTGATGTGGGAGGTGCTGGTGATCCGGCAGGCGTTTGAAGTGGTTCTGGCGGTTCGGTCGACGCGGGGATCAAGGATATGCAAAGCGTTCCGGAAAATCTGACAACCGAGACTGATAGCGCTATTGGTATTATGGCGGAGCGTGGTTTGGGGTAGTTCAGAAGCATGGATGTCTCGACGGCAATGGAAAGGTTGTCGTCGCTAAGGTCGACATCCAGTAGCGCCTGTAGGCGTCCGCCGTCCGACACGGGGTCGTCAACGGCGATGATGCGGCAGTTGCTGAAAATGGGGAACTCTTCGCCTAGTGAGATATCGGTGACTTTGATCTTGTCTATAAAAGATGGTTTCTTCTCCGGATTGTTCATGGCCGCCGTTAGGGAGCTGAGGATTGATGAAGTGGGTGAGTCCTTGAGGGAATAGGCTGTCTCCCGGTATTGAGCAATTGTCTGTGCAATGAGTACGTTGAACCAGTCCAGTGACTCGGGCTGGTGCGAGGAGTGATGCATGCGGTGTCGGCCATGTTTGCTCGTAGGGTTGGTAGGAATGGCACTGTAGTAGGTTTTGCGGAGGATGGAGCGGGTGTTTGTAGAGGTGGAAGGTACCGGGCGGAGAACATTCGAGGTGGACGGTTTTTCTCGTAATGATTTCTGGCTATCCTGAGGGGGGCTATAGACCGAGCTGTAGCGGCGGTGGGTTGTGCGGTTTGACATGCCCCGGGACGGAGGGGGCGGCGCTTCACCAAAAATGAAGAATTTGATGAAGGCCCCAATCAGGAGTACGACTGAGAGCTGACCGAGGAGAAACCCTTGGGTAAAGGACAAGCTAAGAGGGTGTTAGCAAGACGATATAGTCCACTCCACGGGCAGAGGGCGTACGAGGATTGAGGCGCGAATGGCGCGGGCTCATCTGCATTACTGTCAGTATACCAATTCTAAAGCTTCGAGATAGGATCACTTACGTTGTTGGAGCGCCATTGTCAGCGGCTGTCGACAATCCGTCTTCACAATACCATCCTCAGATGGCGAAGATGTTCCAACTTGCGGATCTCCGGGGCTTGGCCGAGCAGCATATCTCTTATCGCTGATGTGCCAATATTGACCGCCTGCCTCTAATAATTTAAGGAAGTGCCCTTATCTACTTCGGGACTAGCGTCAATAGCATCTATAATCTATGATGATTGCCTGGCACTCGTTCGCTTCAGTGCTCATCCTGTCATCTCTTGTAGGGCTTTCATTTGAACTGAGCAGGCCCTGAGGTTGTAAATGATTCCTGTACGATCTATACAAAGAAACATGATAATCCACTTGGACCCTAGGTATATATATAAAAACTATGCCGAGATGAACACCCCAGTCATTGCCCGACACCACTATCTACTCTATCACTTGCCCTGCGGGACTGGGGTGCCGACCTGGAGTAGGTCATGGAAGCGCGACGGCTGGTACTTTCCTTCCGAGCATCAGACAGTTGCTGGGCGAACGGTGATTTTTTGCGCATCACCGGTCCCTTCCAGTAGATGACGTAGACGGAGGCCACAAGGAGACAGGAGATACAGACTACAAAGGCGTTAGAGTGCTGGCTTGATAGAGTGCAAATGTAGGGGGGAGGGCACATACATAGGATGGTAGATGCGTATTCGAGATTACGGTCCGGAGCACCGATATCTGGTGATCCCTTGTTAGCTACGTTTTTTGTCATTAAAATAGGAACTGAGGACCAACGTACTGCTAAAGAATGGTGTAGCTGGCACAGTGAGAGCACCTGCAAGTATGTCTCTCGCGAAGCCATTTCCACCGGTAGCGGAAGCAGAATAAGGACCGTAGGCGCAGATCATGTAGTCGATGGTGGTCATATAGATGGTATAGTTTGCAATACCAACAATAGCTGCAAACACCATGGTTCCCATCCAGTGGATTGGGGGCCCTAGACTCGTCCACGCAAAGCCAATCAGGCCAATGGGTAGGCATGGGGAAGTGTACAGAAGCCACCAGAGGCGGGATTCGTATTGCGCATGTTCATCGTCAGGATTCTTCTTTCTCTTCGCAGAATTCCTGTGCAGTACTGGGTACATGCTGAGCCAGGCAATGATATAGCCCACTAAGATCGGGATGAAGGACAGGCCTATAGCAACAGTGCTAAAGTGCCACTGCTCGTAGACCAGGCTGAAAGATTGAATAAACATGAAGATTAGAGCATCACTGAAGCCACTGAGCAAAGACAGCGTCAGCACGATTGGCTCTGTTGCCAGCATCTTGAAAGGGCGCATCCAGGTGATAAGAATTTGACTCAACGAAAAACGTTCTTTAAAGGGCTGGAATTCATCAGGCCCGCAGACGTTAAGGCCAGTCTCCTTACGTTGTTTCTTAGCGTAGTTATCAATCATGATAGTAGCCCGGGTTTCGGGAACAAGCAGCAGATGGCAGATCTGAACAAATCCACCAAAGATCAACTGGATCCACATAGCCCAAGGCCAGGGCTGGAAGGCCTCAACAAAGCCTCCTATCAGAGGGCCTAGGACCGAACCACCAACTGATGAGAATACCACACATGCCACTGCATAGTGCTGATGCTCTGGCTCCCACATGTCCGCAATCATCCCCAGTGTAACTGAGCCGCCAGCCAGACTGATACCACCAAATGCCCTCCCTACCATGATAGTCGCAAAATTAGGCGCAAGAGCAACGGGGATTTGCCAAATATTTGTGAGGAGCATGCTGAGTTGTAAAATAGGCTTGCGCCCTAACTCCTCACTCCAAGGTGCCCACAGCTCGCAGCCAAATGCATAAGTCACTAGGTAGATCATAGCACCACAGCGTGCAGCCTGGAGACTGACACCAAATTCTTCCGAAATCCCACCGATGGCATTGGAATACAAGCTGGTGTTGAAGTTCATCGAGGTCTGAACCAGGAAGATGACCGAGATGATCATCCATTTTTTCCAATTTGGGAAGCAAAATCCCAATTGATCATAGCAGTCGTCTTCATTCAGAACAATATAACCGTTTCGCTCTTGCACATCAAGCGAGCGTCTTCCAGCAGCGGGAGTATGGCTTGACGGTGGCTTTTCCGAGTCCAAAGAGACAGAAAAGGAACGGCGCTGGTCGTGGATGGGTTGAAAGTGGACGCCCTCGTCTGTCCCAGAGTGAGGAGGGCCCAGCGATTGAAGCACTTTATTGCTACTGCTATCCCCATTGCTGCTCATGTTGATTCACTTTCATGAAGTTAACGGGTTCCTGAAAAAGCGACCGTGTAATTGGCCGACATGAGAGGGCCAACGTCCAGGATTTGGTTGTGAAATGAAATTGACGTCAACAAACAAGATATGTATAAAGTACTATGATTCTAGAAAGACCAGTAATTAATACCGAGGATTAAATGGATAGAGAGAACCGCGGAAATATTTAAATTCCAGGCTTCTTGCCAATTCAAATATATGGGGGTTCGATGATGTAGACACCCGTCATAATATCCAACTAATCCGATCATCCAATAATGAAATGATATGGATAACCCCAGTATAGAACTGGATAGGCTGACAAAAACCCGGTACGTCACCTTGCATGTATTTCCCACTTGGAGGACAACTAGGCCGTCCCCCAAAATTGGAAGCGGGATCAACCGACGAGGATGACGACACCACCTCGCTGGGTACAAAGATAGCTCTACTTTTACACGTCGGCCCAGCATACTCAGTTCGTCCATTATCCTATAGTTTCCACCCACGTATCTATAGCAGCTCTCTCAATCAATGTGTGGTGTGGACCCGTGTCATCTGCTTAGAACATACCACAAATAGTAGATGTGGGGGGCCAGTATTCGATAGCCCAAATCCTCATCGGATAAATATTTAGATGGTCTCATCTCGCATAAATGCCGGTGGAATCAGGCTTTGTTTGTTGCTAGCAGACTGATCACTTGTTTGTTAGATGCAGCATATAAAAGGCTTGCTCTTTGCTAGATTTAACGATCCCACATTCTTCTTTCTCTCTCTCTCTCTCCTCTGGCAACAGAACAAGAACAAATGCTACTGGCATAGACTTTGCGAAGCAAATCGACAAGCCCAAAACTCCGGCGGGCTTCTTCCACTGGTGGTGTGTTATACGACCATCAAGACTATATATAGACCCCCAGTCTCTTCTACCATCCCAGCACATCTCATTAATTCGAGATGCCTTCCCTGTTCTGTCAGCGCTCACATTCTCCTGACTTGTCGGCAGTTCACAAGAGATCAATGGAAGCTTGTTGGGGAAAGTGAGCCCGAGATGGAATCAGAGGTTTGCCAGTCGGTTACACCCTTACATCCTTTCAGGGCACTGCTGAAATCGTCCAGTCAGGTTGTACCATCAGCGAGCAATAAGCCAGGCAACTTCGCCCAGCAGGCCGCAGTAGGCCTACGATTGCGGCTCCCAGGCACTCCAGGGCCGGAGGCAATTACAACCGAGAAACTATACATATACAGCTATGCGAAGATACAACCTGCTACAACACCAAGCTTGGAAAAAAAAAGACAACAAAAGGAGACACCGAAAATGACACAGCAACTGCAGGAGTGTGGGCATGCTCCTTAAGGCGGACTGATCTTCGTCACCGCTATGATGTCGGAACGGGGAGCTGGTATAACACCCAGGAATCTACCATCCATAGGATCAAGTACACCCAGTACAGCTGGGAAGAAAGGACACGGGTGCATGTCACAGCTTTGTTATGGAGGACAATTAGAGACACGGACACTGATATTGCCCAACGGGCCTCAGGCAGTGTCTTGTGCTTAGGCGAACTACAGCACGAGACGTCCAAAGCAGTACTCTTTCATAACTTGGAGGGACCACTAAGGCCCAGGGAGGACGTGGAATCCACAATGGCGAGGATCTTTCTTCTCTGAAAGGGGGTTTCCGGGATCCTCTCGCCTCAAGCCAGAAACTTGCGAATCATGACGATAGGATGCATCTATACGTCCTGAAAAGTTCTGCACTTTTCAAGGAGGCTGCAACAGCGTAAGCCTATTTGAGAGGAGAATCAGCCGTTGGAGGGTGTTTTTGATTGTCAGGCATTATATTTTGGATACCTCATCGCCTTAGGCGAAAAACCAAAATGCAAATGAGAATGGTTCTGCCAACGTGTTTTTGAGACAGCCGATGCTATTTGTGAAATCGAAGCGGTGTTTGTTGCTCCATAAATGTAAGATTCAATCCGAGCGAGCAAAATCGACCAAATGGAGCTTGAATACTGAAAATGGAAATGCGGGGCGTGCATCGACTTTGGAGATTGGAACCTCCCGCAGTCTCCACAACGCTTAACTATATTGAGTGGAGTCTAAGGACAACTCTTCAATCGAGATGTGGTATTACTCCTCTGAGAGTCTGGTATGACATTTACACATGTGTAAAAGAAATCCATTTAGCCTCTAAGGTTGCGTACTAAAAACTACTTTCTCCTTGTTCTGTACATGTACGCGAAGGTCACCTGGACGGGTACATACAGGCAGTTGACCATGGGCGCTGTCCAGTAGTTGAAGCCTAGTGGCAAGGTGCGTTTAATTACGGGTGCTATCGCCCATTTCATGCAGTACTAGTTTTGTGTGCCAGAATGGCTCCTAGACTTTTTGAGCAGTAAGACCAATCTATGGTACACAGCCCCTTGGGATTGAGGCTACGATGTAGAACGCGGAAGCATTTCGACTACGTTCAAATTTATGCTTGGTTGGCTCATGTCTGGCAGCGGGAACTGCGTTGTATGCCCGTCGGGCTTTACATCAGACATTCCTTCTTTTCAGAGGGAACTAGATCCCTCCTTGTGATCTTCATCGGAACTGGGGGCGGATACTTGACTGCGCTGATTCTGATACCCTCTCTCACATCTTGGTTAGGATCAACTAGTTCCAGCTACGTAGATTTGTCAGTTCACTTAGTGGTCCTTTTCCCAGAATTCGGGGAGGAGTTACTCACATCGAAATTCATCAGCAACAGTGGCAGCGTCTTCTTCATCTCCAACCACGCGATGTGGACTCCCGTGCAGATCCTTTTGCCGGCACTAAAAGTGAGGAACGAACGATCCATTTGTCGGCGCTGGTCTTCATTTGCTTCAATCCACCTCTCCGGTTTATATAAATCCGAATCGATGCCGTAGACGTCTTTATCTAGGTGAGTGGCATCGATCTGACATCCAACGATAGTGTCCCCAGGGATGAATTTGCCCGCGACAGTCACGCCTGCCGGGGGAACGACTCGGTCAAGACCCCAGGATGCGATCGGGAGAAGTCGCATCGACTCCTTCAGTACCGCATCGAGGTAAAGCATGTGCTGCACCTCCTTCCATTTAGGCGGGCTAGACAGTGTACCAGAGCGGAGGCTTTCTTCGATCTCTTGCAGAAGCTTGGCCTTCGCGGTGGGATTTTTTGAGAGGAAGTATAGTGTATATGTCAGAGTACCAGCCGTGGTGTCGGCGCCTGCACCAATGGTGGACATGATGATACCCAGGATCTCATCTTGTCGCAAGAGGTCGGGGTATTTGGCTTGGCCTTCAAGGAAGCTGGAGCAGAGATCGGCATAACTTTGCTTATTGGGATCATTCCTCCTCGCTTCTAGCTTGCTCATCCCAACCATAGCAAGTGGACTGTCACCGACTCCCCGTATAAGCGTAGCAAGTCGGCTCTTATTTAGAAGGAAGTCTGCGTCGGGCATCGC
Source organism: Penicillium dipodomyicola (assembly GCA_015585785.1). Taxonomy (NCBI): domain Eukaryota; kingdom Fungi; phylum Ascomycota; class Eurotiomycetes; order Eurotiales; family Aspergillaceae; genus Penicillium; species Penicillium dipodomyicola. The sequence goes on along the minus strand of JACSOR010000046.1, from coordinate 68,372 downwards.
GCCCCATTGGCCCCAATGGTCGAATCGCGCCATGACGGCAGCAAGCGTCCCATCAATATCGTCGCCCTTGGCCAGTAAGCCGAGGGTGTCGCTGAAAGCAATACGAATCAACATGTCCATAGCGAAGAATTGAAGCCACTGGCCGACGTCGGTCTCCGGGTTCTCGGTGAGGATATCGACAAGCTCCTTGCCGGTGGCTTCGATAGAATCTTCGTAGTTCAGTAGAGAGTTTGTAGTAAAGGCACGGCCGACTGATTTGCGCACCGCCGTGTGCTGTTTCTCGCTCATGGCGATGATGCTGGGCACAGCCCGCTTCTTGCTTATGGGAACCGCCCCATAGTAGGAAGGGCCCTTCTTCCATGTCGGGTTTGTGCTGTAGACGATAGGAATGGCTGCTGGGTCACTGATGCTGACATGGTTGGGCCCCAGGCGTACGAGTTTTCCGTGTTTCTTGTGCAGTGCGATGAGCCTGGCAGTGTGGCCTTTGGTATTCTGAGAACGGAATCGCCAAAGATCCGTGAACTTGGCCCAGAATGGACCGGGGATATCCGCTAGCCGAAGGTAGGACCTCAGCAGTCGCGCGACAAGGATGCCAACTACGGCAATGATGATACCGATAGCAGCTGGCATCTCGAGGAAGGCGTAGTACTGAAGAAAATAAGGTCGCCTGAAGAGCAGGTTGACTTATACCAGGCTAGAGAACCACATTGCAATTTTAAACTTGGTCAGTTGAGCTGAGCGCAGTGTCGCATCTGTTTTGGGACCAACGCTGTATCGGTTCCCTCATTCCGCCCTTCCTATCGTTGCATAGCGGCGCGTTGGAAATGGCGCGGAGGTGATAGGGTGGTGAGGGACTGATCGGGCCCTAGATCCCGATGACGGCGGCTGCATCCCTGCGTTTGTTATTGGCTGCAGAGTTCATGTTGGAGCAACTGTACCCCGAGGGTATGCTCTTCCCAGCCCGAAACTGTGTTGTACCTGCCTGCTCTGGCTGTTAATTCGAGATTCCTTGTGAGTTCTCCCCAGAATTGCGGGGGAACGAAGTTTGCGCCCTCAGCCTCGGACCGTCACCGTCTCCACATCCCCGCACCGGGTGGATGAAATTGAACTGCCCATCGATGACAATTCTACTCTGGGTCAATCTGTCGATATGCAAGCCTCTAAGGCAATTGCAAGTAGACAACACGCGCCCGTCCTCAAGCGGTCGGCCAAGGCATGCACCCGATGCCGGAAAAGGCGGACGAAGTGTACTGGGGATCCTCCATACCCATGCAAAACATGCAGAGATGTTGGACATACCTGCGTTTACTCTGAAACTGAGAAACGGGTAACTATCCCCGAGAGCTACCTCATTGAGCTTCAGACTCAAGCTCGAAGAGCCGTCAATGCCCGGGACCATCGCGATCGCCCTTCGGATCCGGACTCGATATCCAGTCCGGATATCGAGCTGGAATTTACGAGCACCGACAACTGGGTTCTCGGAAGCTCTGGACAGTACCGTACGTTGACATCGGCCTTCTGCGGCTTACTGAGCTGACTTGAGCAGATTTCATTGGCAACTCGTCATCAACTTATATCGCCAATCGGCTCAACCCGACGACGGAGAACTTGGATTGGCACATGTATCCCCACTACGAGGATACTGGCTGGCTACGACGACCCATTAATCCTGAAATCCCGCTACTACCACCATTTGACCTAGCAAAGCGCTTGTATCGTGCACAGCATGCGTACATTGGCACAATCTTCTCGTTCCTCAGTGACACAGCCTTCTATAAACGGCTTGAGCGAGTGTATGCTCGAAGCCCAGATCCAGATAATAGGGATGAATGTCTGGTCTACTGTCAGATACTCCTCGTATTTGCCTTTGGGCAGATGTACTCGATTAACCAGTGGGTTGGGCACGAGGGACCGCCTGGATTCCAGTACTTCAAGCACGCCCTTGCCTTTCTACCAAGTGTGTTTGAGGACGGCTCCATTCTATTCATTGAGGTGTTGAGCTATGTTGCGTACTTCATGCAGACCATCAACCGAAGGGATGCGGCGTACGTGTACATCGGCATCGCCCTCAGAATGGCCATTTCTCTCGGGCTACACCAGGAAGTTCTCGATCAAGAAATTGACAGTGAAACACGGGAGCACCGACGAAGAATCTGGTGGTCTACCTACAGCATGGAAAGGCTACTTTGCGTTACTTCTGGACATCCGATAACAATCCAAGACGAGGACATTGATCTTCTCCCTCCCTCTCCCATACCGGGCGAGGACAGCCACACAGCTTCCGTTCTGGCCAATTACACAGAACTATCCAGAATACACGGAATAATAGGGGAGAAGATATATCGCAAGAAACAGAAGTCAGGCCCTGAGATATCCGCCTGCACCCAGCACATTATGAGAAGACTAAGTGACTGGTTTGAGCGGCTACCAGAGTCCATGCAGCTGAATCCTTCCGACATGAGCCAGGCACCACACCGGGAGGTTGTTTCGACGTACTTGCACTATTATCATTGTATCAACATGACGGCTCGCCCGATTCTGCTGTACGCTGTTCAGCGACAGTTGGCAGCAAGTTCCCAGCGTCCGAATACGACTCGATGGGAAGACGGATTCTCCACGGAGATGGTTCATGTCATTGACACAGCTATATCTGCTGCAAGATCTACCGCCTTGATACTCAATACCGCAGCCAAACATAATATCGTTGGTAAGTCAGCAGAGTCCTAAAGACAGAGGGATCTATTTCCTAATTATCACCAGCAACATATGGGTTCATCGATGGGGAACAAGCCTTCTCCGCGGCCCTGCTTCTTGTAATGGTCAATATCGCCTTCCCATATAAAGAAACGAATGCCTCTGCAATGGAGATGGCTCTCGATGTTTTGCAGACGATGGCAGAGAAGGGTAACAGGTATATTCGGGCTTGCCATTCACTTCTCACCAAGATCAAAAGTTCCGTCAAGACAAAGGATTCAAATCTCGCGAACAATGATGAACAAGTCCAATTAAGGGACCAAGTACAGGGCAATAATATGTCTACAGAGAGTGCCATTGTTGCAGGACTTCCCAACGACCAGGCTCAGTCGTTTAATTTGGACTTTGAAGGAGACCCCGGTCTATGGGCAGAAGTGCTGGACTCCATTGACATCGATATGGATAGACAATGGGTTGAGTCGGCTCTGTTACGGGGGCAGCCGGAGACGGCGAATCAGTTGTAAAGTGCTATAATTCAATGACTCTTGATAAAGTGAACCCATTATCCTCACATGCCAGTACTTTACTTTCCCCGAGTAATCAGGAGGGTTGATAGTTTAATTGGAATCTGACACGAAGTGAGAATGGTGGTTATTTTGCCACTCTAAATCCTCGTACACATGTGTAGTATTCTCCATGTAAATCTCAATTGAACGGTCTCGTTAATCACTATGGACAAAGTTGGTACTATGTACAGTGGATTCCATTCTGTGCAGTCTCCTTGCTGCCATAGCCACCTCCACCGGGAGTCATAATGACAACCCTGTCGCCAACCTTCATGGGTACACTACCCTTTCCACCCATGTTAACTCTCCTTTCCTGACCAGTGTGCCTATCCGCCGTGAGCCAGAGGTTCAGACCAGTTGATCCAGGCCCGCCGCCCTCCATACCATACGGCTGGTGAACACGGCGCTCAGATAGGATGGAGCACTGCACTGGGGCCAGGAATTCGATTTCTCGAGTCACACCATCACCTCCCCTATTGCGTCCCGCGCCCCCAGTGTCATCGCGGAGCTCGAAGCGGCGCAGCACGCATGGGTATCGTTTCTCAAGAATCTCAGGATCAGTAATGCGGGTGTTCGTCATGTGCACATGCACACCACTTTCTCCAACCCAGCCATCACCTGCACCAGCTCCACCAGCAATAGTCTCATAATAACCGAAGCCCGGTGTGACCTTTCCTGTCTCATCGACCTTGGCATCAACGCCGAATGTCAGGTTATTCAGACAACCCTGAGAGGCGGCACATGCGTGAAGCGCCTTGAGAACCACATCGGTGACTCGCTGACTGGTCGTTACGTTACCGCCGACAACGGCAGAGTCGCCGGTAGGGCTCAGGATGCTAGGCTTCGGGATCCTGATATCAATGGGACTCAAGCAGCCTTGGTTCAGAGGGATGTCCGACTTGATCATGCAACGCAAGGCATATATAATCGCCGAATGGGTGATAGCCTCGGGAGCGTTAATGTTACCACGGACCTCCGGACCCGTACCGTCAAAGTCGAAGACGGCCGCGCCTTCCTTGTCAATCGTGATCGTGAGCTTGATGGGTGTACCGTCGTCCATAAAGTCCAAGGCCTCTAGCGGACGGCCGCCGTAGCGGTGGTACATATCCTTGAGAAGGTTTCGCACGGCCAATTCGGCTGTGCGCTGGATCTCGTACATATACATCTGCACAGTTTCCAGCCCGTACTCCTCAATCAGGTTTTGGATCAGTGTGATGCCACGAGCGTTGGCGGCAATCTGTGCTTTGAGGTCCGAGATGTTGTCGCTCAGGTTTCGGCTGCCAGAGCAGCCTTCGTACTTGGATGGGGTATCAAGGAAGAGCTCGCGCATGCGGTCTTCGTTGAAGATACCATTAGAAACGACCTTCTCCGACTCGATGGCTGCACCTTCCTGCCATAGCTCAGTTGAGTTGGGAGGCATGGATCCGGGGAGGATGCCGCCGACTGTAACCGATATCGTCAGTATATGCGGACCAGATATTTTGAGAAATATTACTTACTGTCTGCATGGTGGCCGCGCGAGGCGACGTAGAAGATGATTTCGTCGGTTCCTTGCTTGAACACAGGGGTGACGACGGTCACGTCGGGCAAGTGGGTTCCGCCAGACATAGGGTGGTTCGAAACCAAGACATCACCATTCTTAAGCTGCCCTTTCCAGCGGTTATGCTGGTATCGAACAGCAAACTGCATTGATCCTAGATGGACCGGCACGTGGGGAGCGTTAGCGACAAGTCCGCCATCGGGGGAGAATAGAGCGCAAGAAAAGTCGAGACGCTCTTTGATATTTGTCGAGACGGAGGTTTTCTGGAGGGTACGGCCCATCTGCTCAGCAACAGACATAAATCTATGGCCAAAGATAGACAGACGGATAGGGTCAACCTTGGACGAGTACGTGGCCTCGCGGGGCGCGGACTCTAAATCGATGAGCACACATGTGTCAAGAATGTGGACGACGGCATTTGGATTGACCACGATAGTCTGAGTCTCGTCGATGATAATGGCAGGGCCGTGCAGCTTCACATTAGAGCCAAGATCTCGAAGCTGGTAGACGGGGGTGCTTCTGAATCCAGCTTGCGAGTCGAAGTAGACGTCTGTGTAATGGGCAGGTGCACATGCCTCCTTCAACGTTGCACCCTTCAGCTGTTGCAGGGGGCTGTTCTCCGCTGTCTTGTTCGCGGATGCGATCGTTCGGACGCGAACATCGTCAATGATGACTGGCCGCTGGAATGTGAAGTTAAACTCCCGACGGTGTCGCTCGATAAAGGCCGACAGGAAATCATTGTCCTCAGGCTTGAGGATCATCAGACTTGTGTCTGAGCCCTCATACCTCATGTTTAGGAAGATCTCATGTCTGAGTTGCTTCTCTATGAAACCTTGGGTCCGCAGCTGCTTGGTGTTGCGGTCAATAAGGCCCTGTAGCTTGCCTGTAATCAATTCCTCAGCTCCGAGATAGTAAGCAGCCGTAGGCTCTTGTGCCTCGTGGACGATTTCAGCAAGTGCGAGGCCATATGCCGACAGGACAGACGAGTACTTGTGGATGATAATGCGCGAAATGCCGAGCGAGGCGGCAACGTTGCAGGCGTGCTGACCACCGGCACCACCGAAGCTTGCAAGGTGGTGAGCAGAAGTTTCAAATCCTCGGGCTTCCGTCAGATTGCGGATAGGTCTTGTCATTGATTCGTCGGCAACTTTGAGGAAACCTAGAGCAACTTCTTCGGCGGTAAGTTGAGTGACGCTGTGTTCTGAATTGATCTTTTCCGTTATCTCCTCAAACAGCTTCCGAGAAACTTCTCGGTCGAGGGGCTGATCCTCATTCGGGCCGAAAATCTTAGGGAAGTATTCAGGTAGTAGGCGTCCCAGGAAAAGGTTTGCATCGGTGACTGTGAGCGGTCCTCCTTTTCTATAGCAGGCAGGGCCAGGGTGTGCGGACGCAGATTCGGGTCCGACCATAAATAGGCCATTCTTCCAGAACAGAATAGATCCACCTCCCGCGGCAACGGTGTTAATGTCGAGCTGCGGCGCCTGAATGCTGACACCTGAGATACTAGAGGAGAAGGTGTGGTCAAGGTGACCGTCGAACCGTGACACGTCGGTTGATGTGCCTCCCATATCAAAGCCAATAATAGGCACTCTCGCCTCTTCGTCCCAACTTGTCGAGGCATACCCAACGACACCGGCAGCGGGACCGGAGAGAATAGCTTTCAAGCCGCTGAACTTACGGAAGTCAACCAAGCCGCCGTCGGACTGCATGAATTCGACTCGACAACCGTGCGAGCCTGCTAAGCCGCCATCGAAATTTTCCGAGATGGAGTCGATGTAAGATTTAATGACTGGGGTGAGATAGGCGTCGGCAGTAGCAGACATGCCGCGAGGGACCACCTTGATCATAGGCTGCAACTGGGACGATAGTGCGACTGAGAAGCCTAGCTTGGAGGCAACCTCGCTAACCTTGAGTTCATGGTCGGGACAGGCGAACGAGTTGATAAGAGCAACAGCCACTGAGCGGTAGCCCTGCTTCTTTAGATCTTCCAGGTCTGCAGTGATCCTTTCAATATTTAGTTCCCGGGCCACGTGGAATGTCTCCCCAGTAATGCCCTTAACCACTCGGAAAGACGACAGAGCCTCCGGGGATGAACGGGGATGCGAGGGGATGATACGCTCGTCAACCTCGACAACATCCTCGAACAAGACATTGGGCCGCCTCGCTGAGAGGTCGAAGATGTCGGGACGGGCCTGGTTGCCGATTCTAAGGAGGTCCTTGAAACCCTTGGTGGTCAGGAGGGCAGATCTCATGCCTTTGCGCTCCAGAAGGGCATTGGTGGCAACTGTGGTGCCCATTCGTAGGCACTCTATGTCGTCCAATCGAAGGGGCTGTCCTCTGGGTAACGTCGCACCAGTAGCGGCCTCAAGGACTCTGCGGATGCCTTCTGTGGGGGCATCTTGGTAGTTGGAAGGGTCGACGGAAAGGAGTTTGAGGACGATGTCAGGCTTGCCGGGCACAATGGCATGAACGTCGGTGAAGGTGCCGCCACGGTCAATGGAAACCTTGATCTTGTTGCCTGACATTATAAAATAAAGGAACGAGGGTGTATATTTTTTCACGGCTGTCTTGCTCCTCTAGCATCAGTCATCAGAGAGGCAACGGACCGGATATTTATATATATCTCCAATGTAGTGGATCGTCGGCGACGTACAGTCCCCAACTCGGCAAAACTGTGCAGTGCAGTTACATGGTTTGTAGGAGCCCATTCTATCTCCGTCATCTATGGGAATGGAAGGTCAAAGCGTCGGGACCCACTGCCCGACGATTAACCTTGCGGGGGTGGAGGCCCGACCCGAAGATGAAGATACCTAGGTAGGGATGGCGAATCCGATCAGTGTAAGTAGAGGTCGCTTTCAAGACACCGACACACCCCACCCTAACCCGGATTCCTTCTTTACAGTCAATCTCTCTCAAGCTGAACCGGAGTGGCACGAGCATGACTAATACGAGATCTTCTGGGCCCCAGACTGGTCGCTCCGAAAGACAGTGAAGAACCATCGCTTGGATAAAACGGGATAACTCCTGGCCAGGCGAGTCAAATATTGGTTGAGGGACAACGTATTGTTTCGTACAGAGAGCAAGGAGTACTTCTTATTTTCAACCCCAATGCGTGTATATAACGATGATTCCAGCAGCGACAGTCAAACCATCTGATCACCTCCCGAACCAGACCAGCTGTATTCGTCGTCCGTTCTCATGCCTCTGTCCAACTTGGATTGTTTACGTATTTGTTCCGTCTGTATTATTGCCTGCTGCCTGGCCTGTTGGACGGGTGGCGGCTTAGTACGAAAGGCTTAGGCTCAACCGGCGAATTTGTCGGTTTGTTCGTCTTATGCCGCCTCCTTCTCCCAAACACATACTCCTTCAGGGTGCTCGCATTCTAAGCGACAATTGCAAAGGATACAGACACAGATATGGGATCTCCAAGCAGAATCATAGAAAATCAAATTATCAGACCGTGCTCCGCGCCGCAAATAGTATGAACGCAGGCTTTGGGTTGGATCCGTTCTTCCAGACTTGCCTCCAAACACCTTCCTGGTCTGCAGCTAGAGATTTCAGCATGTTAAGTCCATCACAGATGTCTTTGACCTCTCGGAGTAGCTCTGTCTCGCCGGCAATGTCACCGTGAGGGTTATATGTCTCTCTTCCTTTCCAAGCCTCATGATTGCTTCTAAACAAGCGACCAATGGGCCCAGGCTTGTTTTTGTCATTCTGACTTTCTCCCGGACTCTTGGTCTCTGCTGGCGACAGCTTGGAGAATTCGTTGGAACTCTCCCGACCCTCATCGTCTATAGCTGTATCATCAAGTGACTTTTCGAATACATCGAATAAGTGCGACTCCCTTGTCACGCTTTTGTTTCCATCAATCATTAGGTTAGACTCATAGCTCACTCTCTGGGATTGCGCTGGCTCTTACCACGTTCAATATAGCCGTACGATAGGCCCCCAAAGGCTATTTCTTGTTCCCCGATACTTCAACATCTTTCTTGTTGAAAAAGCTCGTGGCCGTACTGAGGATGAGTTCTTGATGTTTTCGACCGACATTGGAGAGTCCTTTTCTTGGGCTCGAACATTGTTTAGAACCCGTTGAAGAAAACTGCTTTCTGTTTCGTGTATCTCGCTTGTCGGGCTTGCGATAATGGTCTCTAGTTAATTGTGATTAGTTAGGCAGCTGTATTGGAAATGAAAGCATCTGGTGGCCATAATTTCGTCAAGTATCCAAAGCCAGAGCTGATTCACGACACCTTTCTAAATGTCTATACCATAGTCTAGTATAAATCCCCTAACTCTGTCCCCTATTCTCTCAGCTCTACCTCTCAGATTTATTAGATTTGGAGCCACCTAAAGAGCAGATCTTTGATAGTAGAGAGCTGCTAATGGCCTCTCTGCACGCCAGCATGCTCTTCCCACGGCTATGCTATCACTACTGTACGATCAAATACGAATCAAAATATATGCCTAGGTTGTGATCGTGGTGGCACCTACTATGATTGAATCAATGCGCCAAGGTTGGCACCCTCGTCCTCCAGGACTGACCCTTTCTCTTCCTCTCAACCTGGGGCTGACGGTTCTGACAGCCTGCTAATTGAACTCAAATTCATTCGGCTATCTAAGCTTTTGCTGTACAGAGCCTGCGGGGTTGCATTTGTTTTTAGAGATACCATACTACTATACCCAGGTAGGCTATTTGCTAACTAGTTCCTGATCTCCACCAACCATATATCACAACAGACTAAGTTGAGTATCATAGTAGCTGAACCTTATGCAGGGGTCAAGGGGCCAAATATACGACATGGCTTCTGCAAAGGTTGATTAAAAGGAAACCCAACATCATCTACTTGTCAACCCATTACCGATATACGGAGTAAACAGACTACCTTTGCAAATGCGGATGCGAAGATTTCAGATTTCAAAATTTTAGGAACTATGTATCCGTGTCGACCCCTATGTTTGTGATAGTTATTACACCATGCATATTGTTGGGGCGAGGCGTCTGGGTCACACAAAAAGTTAATGTGCTATCTTTGCCGATCTTTGTTTACTAGTCAATTTTACACGGCATTGGCATGGGCAAAAGAGACTCATCTGCTCGGAAGTATACACTTCGTCAGGTCGGGAGTGGAGGATGGCTAGCTGAAGTGGACACACTATTGTATTGGCGCGTCATCATTCGCCAGAATCAAAGGGATCTGCGTGGCTTATGGGGTCCCCTGAAGCATTATAGACCCAACAACCAATCCAAGCAACGGAGCAGATCTTCAGCGATCGGATGCACGGGCGGCTTAGCACGCAGCATAGAGCAAGTAGTATGGAAGTAACAAAACTTTCATGTGGAACAGATAAAACAAGGCGACTGAGTGACAAATGTAGCCCATTTTTCAATATAAGTAGAGGCCTGCCCCCTCAGATGCTCAATTCACAAACCGTCAAGGAGTTTTCCCTCTGCAACCCCGCAGACATGGTGTATCTCAAATCGTCTTTCTGGCGCTTTTGCCTTCTTTGCCTTCCGCTTTCTTCTGCCCTCATTATCCCCCAGAGCGTTCTTGCTGAAGATGCAGAAGATACGGTCTCCGACGTCACCCGGCAGCTTGAGACCAATGAGGTCGAGTTCAATATAACCGACTACACGTCGCCAGGAGAGTGGGAACCTACCGCGTGGGACTACGATGTTGCCATTGTCGGCGGTGGGCCTGCCGGGTTGGCTGCGTCCATGTCTCTCGCTCGAGTTGCCCGCACATCCATCTTGTATGATTCGCAGGAGTATCGGAATGGGCAGACACGATACATGCACGATGTTCTCGGTCAAGACGGTGGGTATTATATTTGCTCATATAATGAAGGGCTGGGAGCTGATTGTATCTAGGCGAGGTGCCACTGAAATTTCGAGCGGCAGTTCGAAAGCAAATTGATGAACTGTACCCTGACTATTCCTTCTGGGCCACGCGCAAGACAAAGGTCATTGGCATTATTCCCCTCGAGAAGGGCTTCCGTGTTTATGACGACAAAGGCGGAACGGTCACAGCTAAGAGGGTCATCATGGCCACAGGTATCAAGGACGTGCTACCCAACAAGCCGGGATTTGCCGAAGCCTTTGGAAGGGGCGTGTTCTGGTGTCCCTGGTGCGATGGCCACGACTATAAGGACCGCAAAATGGTCGTTTATGGCAAACTAGCGAGCGCCATTGGGTCTGCCTTGAACGTGAGAAAGCTGACCACTGATATAACCATCGTGACCGGCGGGCCTCTCACGAAGGAGGACAAGGATGCGGCAGAGGCACGCTGGCCGGGCTGGGAAACCGTCATCAAGAATACGTACAAGATCCCTATCAGGGAGAACGAAATTACTAAGGTCGAGCGCACCACGACCAAAATGGAACCCAAAGATGACGAGTATAGAGTGCATCTGAACGGCGGTAGTCCCAACCCTATTGTCACGAACGGAATGCTCATTTCCGTACCTACCACTCAGACATCAAGTCTTCACAAACAACTGCGCTTGGAGATGGATGGAAGTTCTGTCAAAGTCAAGAAAAACATGGAGTCAAGCATCAATGGGCTCTATGTTGTCGGCGATGCCAACAACGACGGGTCTACCAATGCGTATCACGCCATGTGGTCAGCCAAGCGGGCGGTTGTCAGTGCCCACGTCTCTATGTCCAAGCAGGAATACCTAGATGCAGTTCCTACAGCCATGGTGGCCGCGGCGGGAGGAGATGAAGACTTCTACCGTCTCCAGATTCAGGATCTGGAGTTCCAGGTTGGCGACGACGTTGAACAGATGTTCAAGGCGCTCGGTGGTTAAGCGCTTGCCTGGTGTAATACATCGATATGGGTTAGCGTGAACGAGGGCTTGCTGAAAGCCGTGCGGGATAGTATCCCCTTTAAAGTCCTCTAGAAACCGCTCAACGCAGCAAGATCTCTATATAAAGCCGCAAAATGCATTGCTTTATCACTGTCCTTGCCCTCGAAGCTGGGTTTCAATTCTCACGAGAGTAGAAGATCGAGAACAACAATATCCCCCCTTGGGGCTGCGAGTGTAAAAGCCGAGTTTGTGTCATCGGAATTTCCACCGACTGACATTTGTATCACCCCCCTTATCGAGTAAGAATCTGACAACAGCAACATGGCCCATGCATGCGGCAGCAAGGAGGGGCGTTCTGCCTTCGGCAGTTGCCATTTCCATAAGCTTTGTCCCGCCCCGATCAAAAAGCAGTTTGGCTCCAAGATCAAAATCGAAACCGAATGATCCAGCCTCAAAATCCATGCAGTCATAGACCAATCACCCTTTGAACCATGTTCTCAAGACAGTCGCCCCGAAAAGTTTTCCCTTGCTTAAATCGCGGTCTACAGCGATGAAACTTCCTTCTACACTTCTAGGCTGCTGGTTCGTCCTTGCGCTCTAACTACGTGTGCACATGTTTGCTACGGAAGTCATTTGCCACATCTAGCAAGGCTGCTAGACTATCGCGAGGCTCCATGGCGAATGCCTCCGGTGCCCAGACAATATAAGTGTATACATCTACATTTTTTTAAAAAATGGCTACCTAAGACGCGATAACCGGGTTTAATATCTAACCTTTACTATCTTTAAGCTTTACTATTATAGCTAGTAGTATAGCGCCCTATTATTATAAGCAGGGGATAAAACGAACTACCGTCAAACGTATGCTTACTGCCAACGAGATCGAAGAGCAAAGTAGAGGGAAAGCAAGGTTGCTGAATACTCCACGAATTTGGAGGCCCCGTAGGAGGAAATGGCGAATTTGTAATCGACTTGGCCGGAGGTTAAGCTACTCCAATATGAACCTCGTCTCTTTCAGCATAATGTTGGGGAAACAGTCGAACAGCTCATGATCCATGATTCCCCTAACATATATGAAGCCCACGAATTGCCAATTTCCGTTGCTGGACCGTCGAAGCGCGACTGGGAACCGACTTCCATAGCATAAGACAATTCTGTCGTCTGGTTTGAGATCCGCGGGACCAAGGCCAACAAAGCCAGCAGCCGTGATGAAAAAGGAAACACCTCTTGTGTCTAGAAGCATGTAGAATTTGAATAAGCCGGCCCGCATATGCCCAACCTGCTCGCCCTGTGTCAATTGAGACCAAAATCCCCGATAAATTTCCGGCATTGTAGTCAAGGAAGGTTCAGATATCGGGCGTGCCTTTCGCGGCCTGGCTGCTTTGTCCCATGCCCGAAACAGAGCTGCGATCCTGCTCAGCCGCACTGTTCCTAACTCTTGCGTCGAAGGGTATGTCAAAGAGAAATCAATTACTTTATAGTATGGACTTATGCTGGATATCCGCTGTCGGATGGACGAGTGTATTTCGCGTTCTTTGGAATTGAGACTTTTCAGATCAAACAACGCCACTAAACTGTTCGTCGAGGACGGAACAACGTAGTTGATGATGGTTTGAGCTGGTGTCGTCTTGCTCAGGCCAATGTATGTATCAACGCACGCAATGTCTTGGACGCAATCAAACTCAAGACCAGTGAGCACCAGTCTCCTAGGGCCATAAGGATTAAAGAAAACCTCAGCAGTCGTCTTGGGGTTTTTATGAGTCCAACTCTGCTGGTTGCTGGCAAAGTCAAACAGTTTGAATAAGCCGTATGATTCTTGCGGTTGCATAAGCTCAGAGACCTGGGTCACCAACCGTAGTGGACCTTGCTCAGCCTTTATGGTACGGATGGTCTGTTTCTCCCGTGGGAACGTAAAGTCGACGGTCCAGGTTGGCATGTCCCCAATCTTCTGCGAAGATAGCCTTGGTACTAAGCTCAGGATCCCCAGACTCCCTGTCGCGGCTATAGATGCATACGTGGCATGGGAAAAGACCTCCGAAACCGACTTGTCATAGTCTACCGTGATCAACCCCCTCTCCGTATTTGACAGCGAGGCCAAGGCACAGTAAACTTTATCGCGAGGATCTAGCGTGTTGGTCTGCCTAAGAATTGCAGTGAGGGCATGCAAGTTGTGCTCGCCCTTAGGGACACGCATGCGATTGTAATTTAGCATATGAAGATTGACAATGAGCATCTCCTTGACGGGGTCCCCCATCCCAGCGTCCTTGTCTCTTTTCTGCGCCGCGGGCCCATACGAATTCCATTCTTCCTTCGGCTCCATAAATCCTGCCCATTCCCTCTGGTATGGGCCAAACATGACAAGGGGGTCTCTATTGGAGAGGACAAATTCTTCTATGACCCAAGCCCTCGACCACCATGGGTTGGCTGTCCCATCTGAGCATGCCTTGCGCAGAGCTGTAAAGAAATCACGTCCATCTTTCGAAGCATAGTCGATATCTTCGTCAGATTCGCCGAGCCAGACAATCACGCGACTTGCCTGGCTAAATATACGGCCAATTTGCTTGACTTGTCGCTTGCGCTCAGCTTTTTCCTGCTGGTTGATGCTGATTTGGTCAATCCATACTCGACGAGGACGGTCCCGTGTACGAACTCTTCGAAGAGCTCTTAGAAGATTGCGAGTAACAGGGAAGTCTGGAATACCATTTAGAGAGATCGTGCCATGGTTCTCCCAGTCACCCCAGACGTAGGACAGCGCCTCATAGTCACCTGAGGGATGAGAGGTGAGAGACTGTGGTGACACATGGCACCGAATCTCTTCCTTTCCAGAACCAGGCTGTATATCTATTACTCTCTTCTCATGGTCCGGGTCGATCTGCACTTCGGTAGGATAGGGCGAGGGAGGTCGTTGGAACCGGGCTTCATCCATGACGGTACCTCTACGGGGTTTGAAGGATATTTAAAACAGAAAGCTTGTGTCGAATAATTGAGGTGCACTTCATTGTGCGAGGCTGCCAGGGATTTGTAATAGATAAATAGATCAGTGGACAGTGCTCTGATCGTCGGCGGAGCTATCACCAATGAATTTCAAATCGGATCCGCTAGAAGGGATACTCTGTAGTGCCCTCTGCCGTCGCCTCGCCCCTCTCTTTGATAAATCGTCTCGGTCCGAGCGTCCATATCAGACCGACGCCGAAAAGTGGGACGCCTGACATTGACTATACTACATTAGGAGGGACACCCGCACCTGGGCAGCGTAGTAGGACTTGCGAAGTGGAGTTAGAATTCTGTCTGCACTATGGCACAATGCCAATGATAATTTCGATATTTGTCCTATATTCATGCGAATCAAAAGCAAAGGAGTCCTGGCCAGGAGGATACGATAATGCAAACAAAGCAAACAAAGCTACATAGATGAGAAGTTGACAGGTCTCCACTCTTCCTTCTCCAAGCAAGTCCAAAGGACACGAAATCCTTAAAAGAATCGCCACCTATTGACTCACAGCATTGGAGCCTAATCATCCGAAATGTGAATCGTGCTTACCACCAACCACTACGTCAGATCAACCTCAACCCATAGTGCAGGCACAACAGACCATATACCACAAGCCAGAGAGCTATCCAGCTCTCAAGCATACAACCATGCACACTCTCCCAAAGCTGGCAATCACTGCCTTACTCCTCATCTCACCAGCGACATGCTTCTCAAACTCAAAACCACCAGGCAAAGACGCCATCCTATTATCAAATGTGCAATCCCTAACACTACGCGCGCACCGCATGACCAGCGCACGGCGCGTCTCTCCAATCCCACAACTCAGCTGCACAGGCCCATCAAAACAAGTATGCAACCTCTACCAACCTGAAACAATGCGCTGCACAAACCAAGGCTACGACTACGACGTCGAAGACGTGCAGTGGACATGCACCGCAGACCTGCCGCCGGAGTTCAAGCTAGGCGCAACAGATGTTGTATGCGAGGGATACCGGAATGCTGATGATAAGTGGGTGTTGAAGGGGAGTTGTGGTGTTGAGTACCGGCTCCTCTTGACCGAGGCCGGGGAGAAGCGGTTTGGCAAGAAAGGCGGTGATGCGGAGTGGGATTGGACGAGTACGAGCCGGTCCGAAACTTGGGGTCAGAAGATTATGGCTGTGCTTGGGGAATTGATTTTCCTTGGCTTCATCGCTGCTGTGTTCGTCATGATCTTCTGGCCTATGTTAGCGCTGTTTTTCCGATGGGGGAATCGGCGGCGCAGGGGTGGGGGTCAGGCTCCGGGGTGGGGTGGTTCCTGGGGAGGTGGTGGCGGGGGAGGTGGAGGTGGAGATGATCCTCCGCCTCCATACAGCAGTTTCGATCCTTATAAGTCTGCTGCTCGTCCGCAGGGCTGGACGCCAGGTTTCTGGACTGGTGCGTTAGGCGGTGCTGCGGCTGGTTATCACATGGGAAGACGGGCTGATAGTGGATCGCGTGGTGCAATGCCAACAGGCAGGTTTGGTCAATATGACCCAGGCGAAGGCAGCTCGCGCTCGCGCTCGCCGCCGCGGTTCTCGTCTCCGACTGCTAGTACTGGGTTCGGGTCGACGAGGCGTAGGTGAATCATGCCTGTCTTCAACTGTCATTTACTACCGACTTGAGGAAAAGGAGATATCAAAAAGATAGCCAAAAAGGCCTTTTAAGAAAGGTTGAAAGAAGCAAGAACTCGTTTACTGGTGGCTCTAATTTCTTTTGGCCATTATCAAACCGACACGTACACAATGAGAAATGTAATGAAGCAACAAATCAATTAGCTAGCAAACAGCCTGAAACTCCTGGCTCGATCAATGTGTATCTTGTAATCCCGCACCCAGAACGCCGTGACCTATTATTCTTCACTTCATATGATCCATGTCCATTAGAATCCCCGACTTAAGCCATGGGGAAGTCATCTATTGATCCCAGAACCTCCTCTGTTCCGCCTCCCTGGTTCTTCATGCTGGCCTTCTTGCGGGACTTCTTAACACCCGTCTTGTCGTTCTTGGCATCCTTCGCATCCTTGGAATCACCACTGGGGTTTCGAAGCATTTCCTCTTGCAACTCCTTCTCCTTAGTGTGTTGGTCCTCAATCCGCTTCTTCTCATCGTCAAGTTCTTGCTGAACAATCTTGGGATCATCATAGACGGTGTTCGTCATTTCTGAGTACGTCGCAATGTCGATAGTCTCAGACGGGCCCATCAAGGTCTCCTTGATTCGTTGCGGATCACGGCGCTCCTCATTGTTGAATTTCAACTTGATCTGACGACGAGATCTGCCCGGGAACATTTTGCTGATGACCATGAAATCCGTACCGAACATGCGGAGCCCGCGATAAAACAGATCTGTCAACTCTTCGTCCCATGTTTCAGTCTTTGTACGCTTGCCATACGAGGCCTGGTTGACCTTTCGCGTGAACGAGCTTTCCACCACATCTTCGAGGTCGCCGGCGGTTCGGGCGGCATCCGCGTGACGATCGACCTGCAAGGAAGCACTATCCAGCACGATCTCGCCGTTGACGATTCGCATAATGGGGCCACTTTGGGGTTTCCAATCGACTGGCTGCTCATTCTTCTCCTGTTCGGGTTCAGTTTGCTTGACGGGCGTTCCTGTTCCTGGCCCAGGGGTCCCGCCCTGCTTCTTCCGTTCTTCTTCAGCCTGATCGATCTTGCGTAGCTCTGTCTCGCGTTTGGACTTCTTTCCGGTTCTGAGATCTTTGCAAAGCTCGGACATTTTGACAACGTTCGGCAAGATCTCGACTGTCTCTGCGCCTTCCGGGGTAGGTTCGCGCTTCTTGCGGGTGCGCTTTGGCTTCTCGCTACCCTCAAGATCCGAGGTACCGGCCTTCGAGTACTTTCGTTTCTTCGGCCTTGTCGGATCTGGGGTTGAAATATTGGATTCACTGGGTGTTGCGCTTGAATCTTCGATGGTAGGCACGATTGATTGGGAGCTTCGACGTCTTGCCGCTACGGATACCGATTTCTTCCGAGCTGGGACAGCTGTAGTGGATGAAGTTCGAGCGCGTTTTGTTGGTCGACGCTCAGTTGGGGCAGCTTGTTCAGTTTCAGGCGGAGGCTGGGGTAGAGTTTCATTTGAATCAACAAGATTTTCTGCGGCCCGCGCTGTTTCAATCCTGGCATATTCCAAAAGAGCTGTCTCTGGTCCATGTTCCTCAGACGATGGAGGTTGAGCCTCGGTAGTCGGAACATTGGCGGGAGATGGGGTGGGTTGACTGGGAGGAGGGGTAGGCGGGGCGGTTGAGACAGGTGCGGGTTGCGAGATAGAGATGGCGGCAGTGCGCTTCTGCGGGACAGCTGGTTTTGGGATCGGAGTTGGCTTTGGGATTGCAGTCGGCTTGGGGATTGGAGTCGGCTTTGAAATCGGCTTTGAGATTGGAGTCGGCTTGGCGATGGGTGTAGCGGCGGTTGTAGCGGTAGACGTAGCAGTAGGTGCGACACTCTGTGTAACGACCGGAGCGGTGGTAGCAGTAGCGATCGGTGGAGTAACTGCAGTATCCAAAGCAACGGGTGTTTGTTCCGTGGTTGGCGCAGCGACTACTGCAGGTGAGGCCTCTGTGACTGCCCTTGCTTCTGGCTCTGCAGCCACAGGAGGCGTCAAATCAGAGGAAACTACATCTTTGGCTTTTTCCTTCTCCTCCTGGGCAGGCTCAGCGGACGACTGTTGAGCAACACTAGGTCGTCTCGCGGGCGCGGCGGCGGGCGCACGGCGGATAGGCGCCTTCGGGGCGAATTTCTTGCCGGTTTTATCTATCAAACACACAGTCAGAGATTGCGCAATTATAATTCACAGTCAGATAATACTCACTAATCGCAGAACTGGAAAAGGACTTCATGACTGCCCATTGCTGTAAGGTGTGGATTGATGAAGATCGTAAAAAGTTCCAGGCCGGGGAAGTGGGCGAGGATCACGTGATGACACTAGCGGACGCTAAACCTCGTTGAAAATCCTCCTGTCTTCAACTCCTCGATCTCTGCCATCCCACCCCTTCTATCGTCTCCTCGCCCACCCTTCTTTCACTTCCACTTCTTTCGCTTTCGGTTACTGGACATTTACTCTTCTACCGGACTTTCCTTCGACAGGATTGGACACAGTCTCGAGATCTGCGTCTGGCTGACTGACGGACGGTCCGGTGGTGATAATAGCCCTCTCATGCCAGTCTAGCCACTGATGCCGGCCGTCGAACCCCCCATCACGTCTTCAGAGTCCGGTCTTGTCAAGATGGAAGACCGGAAGAGGCCCGCTGCGGACAACAATGACTCGGCGCCGCCGTTAAAGAAGCAGGCTACCAGTGTTAACGGTGGTAGCAAGCCTCATCCGGATGCCGATATGCCATGGAAAGATGATTTGGAGGTAAGTTTATGTTTTGGATTTCTTCCGCGGTTCAGAGATCGATTTGAGTCCCCGCTGGAATATATGCTAATCGGGCTTCTTGCGATAGCGGTTTCAAAAAGAAGCGATTTTGCGCCAGATGCAGGAGTATAAGCGGGAGAAATCCTCGCTGGAATCACGTTTGAGCCAGATGTCAAAGGCCGCCACGTTTCACAACGATCATCTTCGTGTTATCGATCTGTGGTTCAAACAGGTAGGTTTTCCCAATTGTTTGCCCCGGTCAATCTGAGAGGAATTCTGGAGCGGGAACTAATTTCAGATTAGTTGATCGATGAAGTGAAAATACTACTTGGATCATCGCAAGCAGAAGACCAAGGTCAGTACCATTATTTTTGCCCCACATCGCACCCACTATTCCAATATTGACTTTATTTGCAGAAACCTCCTTTAAAAGCTCCTTACAGTTTGAAGATGTTGAAGAGTTCGGGAAGCATCTGAAATCGCGGTCGGAGGATATTCGCGCAATAATTTCTCAAGTTCAGTCTAAGTCCAATGCGCCTGCCGATATCTCAGAGGTACAAACTCGCCTTGCAAAGAAATTGGCCGAGGAAAAAGTAGCGATCGCCGAACTCGAAAAAACCCTAGCCGAGAAGCAACAGTTGGAGGAAAGCCTTGAGGAAGCCTCCCTGCGATATCTGGTAGCCGAAAAGAAACTTGATCGTGCCAAGAGTCTGACTGTTGCGAAATTGGAAAAGCAGCAGTCAATGGGTATTCAACGACCTGGGGAAACGGCACAATCAAAGCGCGAAGAGTCGTCACCCGCAAATGGAGGCACCCCCGCCGGAGAACGCAATCCCGAGTTGGAAGAAGCCAATAATAAGCTCACTGCAATTTCGGAGAAACAAAAGGAACAAGTACGGCAACTGGAAGCCGAGAATGCCAGTCTACTAGGCCAGATTACGGAAATCAAAGTCAAGGTTGGACTCACCCCATCATTAAATTGTCGTTTTGCCGCTCACATCGCGATCCCAGTCTTCGAAGTTCACCGATGACGATTACGCCCACACGGATTTGTTCAAGCACCTTCGATCACAATATGACGATGTAGTTAAGCGAATCAACCACCTGGAAGCGACAAATGTTCAACTTCGTGAGGAAGCAGAGAAATACCGCGCGGAAAGAACCGCATACAAGATCCAAGTGGAAGATGAAACGCAGAGTACGATTGCCGAGAAAGAAGCTCAGTTGATGAGGGCTGAAACGGACCTGGCTCGGATACGGAACGCCCGCGACGAACTTCTCGCAGACCAGCAGATGCGAAAGGCCGCGCAAGATCAGAAGAAGACTTCTAGTCTGAAACTGCAAGAGCTGGCGGACGCTAGGGAGGCTCGAATCACCGCCTTAGAGTCAGAAAGTCAAAGGTTGCGACTACAGGTTGAGGGCTCCAAGTCCGCGGACAATATCAACGATATGCCACTGGAGGAGCTTCGCGCCAAGTATACCAGCCTGGAACGCCAGTACTCCATGCTCAACACCGAGTTGACATCGATGCAGACAGCTTACACGAAGTTTGCAACTCTAGCGTCGCAGAAAGTTACCGACTTTGGGGCTATGGAGGAGAAGGTTGCACGGCTGACAGCGGAGAAGTCTAAAGCAGATCAAAAGTTCTTTGCTGCAATGAAAAGCAAAGAAGCACGGGATGTCGAAGTTAGAACGCTCAGAATGCAAAGCTCCAAGACATCAGATATTGTGGCTCAGCTGAAGGAGTCCGAAGCCTCTACCCGGTCATTGGTGTCTAACATGGACAAGCAAGCCAGTGAGACCAAGGAGGCATTAAATACAGCCTTGAACAAGCACCGCGCGATTCAGCAGCAGTTGACTGAGAGCAATATCCTCATGGAAGGCTTGAAAAACCAGGTCGCCGAGCTCAAAGGGCTGTCAATATCCAAGGACTCGACACTGGGAAGCACCGCTTCTGCTTTGCGACAAGCAGAGACAGAGGTCGCCGGGTTGAAACAGTCACTTGCGGATACCAAGAAGAGTTTGGACAACTGGAAGAACAAGAGTCTTGGCAATTCGTCCTCGGAATATGAAATGCTGCGAGTATGTTGTCGAATCCCCGCATGTGTTAATGAACCACAGCTAACCTGTTTAGACACTTGCATTGTGCACCGTGTGCCGTCGCAATTTCAAAAATACGGCGATCAAGACATGCGGCCATGTATTCTGCAAAGATTGCGTGGAGGAGCGTCTTACGTCTCGCTCCCGCAAGTGCCCTAACTGCGGCAAATCTTTCGGAAGCAACGACCACATGCATATTACCCTCTGATCGACCTTCAAATCTCCTGTATTATATCTTCCTTTCGATGCTTTCCTCTTTTACGTCTATCTCTTTTTAGTGTGTCACATCCGGACAGGTTCATGGTGTGGTGTTTATCGTGTGGTTTAGCAGGTCTGGTTCGGGCCGGCGTTTGACGAGTTATGCACGTTCAGCCCCAATTCGGGGCATGTTTTATTTTCTCCCTTCTTTCCCTCTGTTTTTTTCTACAAACCAAAGCAATGGTGGGTTTCTCAAGGCGCAGGGGCGTCGTTCTTCATCCTCTCTGGACAAGAGGCCGGCGCACACTGATTTTCCTCGGAGGCTGAGCTATTCTAGATTTCTGTGTCATGTAGGACTACCGTGTACGGAGCAAAACAAAAAGTACAAAGCAACATGACGAATGCAATGTGAGGTTTTTCCCCATGCCCCGATGACTTCATTGTCCATTATGAATATTCTCGATTCTTGTATTGTTCTTAACATTCTTGACATTCTCATGAGTTAAAGATCCGACTATACAACAACTCATGTCTTCCAACCCAAAGATCCAGTGCAGGTACAACCTGCCCAGCTTCCTCAACAGGTGTATTCCATTCCCGCGCAATGCGCTTCATCATCGTATCCTGGAGCGCCTGACTAGCCAACACATTCTGCGCCTGGTAAGGGCCCATGACACCCGCCCTAACAGCCGCACTAAGCACCGCCTTGGCATGATTCATAACAAAGACATACGCCGTCTGCTGCAAGTCCAGACCCATAGCGCGACAGACCACACCCCACAGCGGGGCAAAATGACCCTTGGGGCCTAGATCCTCATCCTCCTCAAGACAAGACTTCAGCGCATCGGACAAATCATCAATAGCAGCGATGGCGGCCTGTGTCCCCTCTGAAACCGGAGTCTCGGGCCGCGCAAAGCTGACTCTGAATGCGCGCTCCCAGACGCCTATGAGCGCGCGGCCTTGGGCGATACTTGCGCGTTGCGCGACGATGCACGGTGTTGATGCGTCTATGTCGTTGTCTAGTGTGTCGAGGGTTGAGGGTTGCCGGTGTCCGGCTAGCACGTAGGGGAGGGATGTGCTTGCGATTGAGGCGATGGAGAGTTTGAGGAAGCGGTGGAAGGAGGTTATCGGGGCTGTGCGGGAGGGTTTGTTGTGCGCTAGGTAGGACTCAAGTCCGCTGGAGTAGGCGAAGGAGCCTAGTGGGAGGGCGGAGTCTGAGAGGAGGAGGAGGGCGTGGAGAGATGTGCGGATTGAGGCGGTAGAGTTGGTATTAGTGGTATTATATTGTGCTAGGAGGGTTAGCTAGAGGTATGCGACTTTAGAGGTATAGATTTGCTTACCTTTAACGGCCCATGAGGAGGGTGGGCTGGGGTATTCGGAGGCTGCTAGTTGGGCGCGGGCATCTTGGAGACGGGACTCGAGGAGTGTGACTTCGGCTTCGAGGTCTTGGGTGTCTTTGAAGAGCATTGTGTAATTAGGAATATAGGGTTGAAGTATAATATATGTAGCTTTTTGTATAAAGTACAAGTTTAAACAGAATTAATTGGGAATAATGAGAATAATGAGAAGCAATGTATGTATGTGGACCAGAGACTGTCTTATAGAAAGAAGCTCGCCGATCGGCAAAAAAAGCGGAGGCCGCCGCACAAGTCCCGAGTGCTCCCTATCAGCTTGACTGTTTCGCATTATTAACTGCGTTTTGGCCCTGAGACATTTTTTACTATCTCGCTGATCATCCCCTATTTTCCCCGTCATGAACTAGAGTTTATCTCCATAATCATGTCAGGCAAGCGTCTGCTCGACGCCATCCAATTCCTCAATGTGTCCAAGACGGTTGCAGCCAAACACCTGGCCATCCGGCAACATCAACTAGATGTCTACACGCGCACATCCTCCCTGACCAAGGGCATCAAGGCCCAGACAGAGGGCCTGATCTTGACCGCTCAAGCCGCCGCCGCATTGGCACGCCGATTTGACGAACCCTCGCCACCACATCCGCCGAGCCCGGCAGACTTCCCCGAGAAGTCGACATCGGCCGATAAGCCGCCCAGCAGTGTAACGTCGCCACCCCCCGAGCTCGCCCGCAAACTGCAACGTCAGGCTGAATCGCAAATCCCGGCTTCGGCGGCAACATACAGTGGTGATGAGAAACCCAGCACTTTGGATGTGAGCAAGCAGCAGGATGTCTTTTATGAGCCATCGCGTCGGTCGGAGCCGGATCTTTCGGGCCTGCCGAGAGTGAAGGTACCCAAGGTCGCAGGAGATGCTCAAGTTGGTAATGGTGGGTTGAACGCGGATGTCTTCCAGTCGTCCGTTGAACCGGGTAAGGCGGCCCCAGTCGAGGAGGAAATGTCCGAGGAGATGCTCCAAGGTCTTTTCCACAGTCCGAGAGTGTCGCGCATGATCTCTGGCAAGCCTCCGCCGAGGAGGGACTGGAAGCTGGCCGCCAAGCCTCAACAGTCGGTCGTGGATGATGTTAAGCCGGTCATCTCTGCGACTCCGAAATCCGACGCCCAGGAGATGGAGGAGCTTGCGGCCAGCGTTGCCGAAGACGTGGTGCCCAGTGCTAAGACCGTCGCCGAGGCCAAGGAACAACAAGCATACCAGATGCTAGAGTCGCGCGTGCCCTCCTCTCGTCTGGGCAGGCTGTGGCAGTACGGTGGCCTGGCGACGTCAATGGCATTCGGCGCTGTTGGGGAGAGTTTACGGCGAGCCACTGGCAGCCAGGATAATGGCTCGATTATGTTCAGTGCTGGTAACATGGAACGAATGGTAGCCAAGCTATCAAAAATGCGCGGCGCAGCTCTCAAGCTGGGCCAGATGCTGAGCATCCAAGGTTCGTTGCATCGTCTAGCTCACTGGTGTATTTAATGCCCATGCTAATTCGTCTAGACTCCAACATGCTCCCCGAACCAATCCAGCAGGTCCTCCAGCGAGTGCAAGATCGCGCAGACTATATGCCGGCCTGGCAGCGCGACAAAGTCCTTACCGACAACCTCGGACCCAGCTGGCGCGACCTCTTCACCACTTTCAACGAAGTCCCTATCGCAGCAGCCTCCATTGGCCAAGTACATTCAGCCATCCTCAAAAGCACCGGCCAACCCGTCGCAGTAAAAGTCCAATACCCCGGCGTCGCCGACTCAATCGACAGCGACCTAAACAACCTCTCCATTCTCCTAACAGCCTCCCGCCTCCTCCCAAAGGGTCTGTACCTCGACAAAACAATCGCAAATGCACGCACCGAGCTAGCCTGGGAATGCGACTATATTCGCGAAGCCGAAGGCGCAAACCGCTTCCGCGAGCTGCTAGCCGACGACCCCGTCTTCGTCGTCCCGGAGATAATCGCCCACGCCTCAGGCAAACAAGTCCTCACAATGGAAATGCTAGACGGCGTAGCCGTAACCAAAGTAACAGACTTCACCCAAACGCAACGCGACTGGATCGGCACCCAAATAATGCGCCTCTGCCTCCGCGAGATCGCCGAATTCCACTACATGCAAACCGACCCGAACTGGACAAACTTCCTCTACAACGCCTCAACGAACAAACTCGAGCTCCTAGACTTCGGCGCCTCCCGCGCCTACCCGGAAGAATTCATCACTCCCTACGTGCGCACTCTAATCGCCGCCACCCGCAACGACCGCCAAGCCTGTCACGACCTCTCCATCGAGCTGGGATATTTGACCGGCATGGAATCGCAGGCGATGGTGGATGCGCACCTGAGCTCGATCAAAACCCTCGCTGAGCCGTTCATGCTTTCCTCGCCGGATCTGTACGACTTCAGTAACCAGACGATCACGGATCGCGTGCGCGCGTTTATTCCGGTTATGATTCGGGAGAGACTTGCGCCGCCGCCCGAGGAGACGTACTCGTTGCATAGGAAGTTGAGTGGGGCTTTCTTGCTTTGTGCGAGACTTGGTAGCTCGGTGCCTTGTAAGGCTTTGTTTATTGAGGCTGTCGAGGCGGCGCGGCGGAATGGGTTGAAGGTGGAGTAGAGATTATGGATGTGGTTATGTACTATTATAGACTCTGTATACTGTATTATATGAAGACAACGAGTTTTGGACTCTTTTGGATTTATCAAGCTGGTTAGAAGGGACTTGAATTGATAGACTATCGGCTTGGGGTAGGTTGGGGAAATGATAATAATGACAAGCATTGGCTGGGTGCATGTCATGAAGATAAACAGTGGACAAGCGTGGCTAGTATCATGGTATCTAGTTATTCCTGCCGTCTAGTACACTCCTGGCAAGATCCTCCACCTCACCACCCTCTTGTACTCAACCCAGTCCTCGCCATATTTCTCCGCACATACCCTATTATCTCTCCGTTCTCGGTGCACCAGCAGTACGCCAAACCACACCGAATAAAGATAAGTTACCAGGACTCCCCAACCAGCCGCATCCCCTGGCACCACTGTCCTGCCGTCCAGCATCGTTGCCGCACCAACTCCCGTTGCAACCCCCGCAGGATGGACCACGTAGCCGGCGATGCCCGTGGGTAAACAGAATGGCAAAGATTGCAACCAGTCGCCAAAGTAATTGATATGGCGAGCGTAACCCCACCAGCCACCCGTGAGAAGTCGCGTGCCACGCTTGGTCTGGATAAACGACATGTTCTTGAAAGCTGGATGATCGGGGTTCTCACGGAAGAGGATCTTCTGCGCATTACTAGCCCGGAAAATGTATACCCCCACAGCGAAGATGATTCCCACAGCCGCAAAGGCATAGGGTCCCATATGCACCGGATTCGTCGCCAGATATCGACACTGCGTCGAGTACAAGAACGGCACCCACACAATATCCCCAAACGTCAACATAAATCCCAGCCCATCCGTCTTGAAGTCCATCATTCCCACGATTCCCTCCTCCGCATACTGCCCCTCCAGGACATAGTATGCCTGCACCGCCACCAGAAACACCATACTATCCGAAAGATACCCGTACATACGGTACTGCTTCGCTGCAAAGGATGCGTTCAACAAAACCCAACCCGTCAGTCCGGGCCGCATCGCCAGCCACGTCTTGAGGTCGACTGTGCCGATCAGAGGAATGTACACGCGCGGGTTGAGCTCTCTCCCGATGAAGAAGTCATAGATAATGCTCCCCGTTTGGCCGCCGGGTGCCAGTTCGCGTAGTTGCGGGTTACCTGGCTTCACCGAGAAGCTACGGGCATAGACAACAAGAGATATCAGCAGAGCAAGGGCGAGGTTTGCGGTAAGCACTTGCTGGTAGTGATCGACGATCCATACCCAGAGGAAGAAGTTCGACCCGTAATAGTACGTGCCGATAGCGCAGGGCACGAGCTGGACGAGAGTGGATAAGAAGGCTATCCCAGTTAGCGTTTTGGAACTGACAGTAGCATGAAGAAGACGTGGCCGCTCACCGTTGAACCTGTATCGCAGCGGCTTCCCCGACTCTCGTAATTTGGTGCCTAGCACCTCTTTCGCTGGCAGTACACGGAACAGCACAAGGCTCACAAGGTAGTAGGTCAGCATCCACGCTGCAACTGACCAACTACCAAGACCCCGGATGCCGTCTTCTGGCCAAGGAATCTGAAGGATGAAAGTGTCCCAGGTCAATGTCCGGAGACTCAGAAGGCCAGGAGCAGGACATCCGCTGATATCATTGCAAGCGAGAAAGAGGACATGGAGGAGGATTGGCAGGCCGATGATGATGCCAGCGGCTCCGAGGCTGGTGGGAAGTCAGCTGTGAGGCCTCGAAGATGTCTTGCTTCTCTTACGGGCCGCCGAACTCATATTCGACCTTTTTGGTAGCCATTGGTGTGTACTTTTGATTCTCCAGTTTCAAATAAATCGTTTGCAGAATATCAGAAGTTGTCCATTGACGAAGGTGATTTCATTTTTTTTTTTTTTCTGTGGTCGGAAGACGCTTTTATTTGCATCTTTCCAAATGGCGCGACATGGAACGAGTCTCATCCGGTGTGGCTATCAACGCGATCATGTACGGAGTACGGAGTACTTGGAGCCGAGATAGACGATGGAGCCCTGGAGGAGTCCTTGGCCAATGAGAGCGCTGGAATTACAACCGGGTCAGGCCCTGGCCCCACCTCCAGGTTCTTGGCGGTGTCCGCGGGCTCCGAGTCACTCAGAGATCCTAGGGGCAGGGGCAGGAAGTGTCAGTTCACATTTTATTGCAACTTCCGTCTCCATACTGTCCTTTGTTTTATACAACATTTCCGAATTAGTTATATCACTGATGTTCTCTGTGGGACACCGGATGCATGCTAACGAATTGATCATACTTCATCCGGCCGGGTGCTCTATGCGGCGTCGATCTATAGATATCAAGAGGTCAAGTCTTTCAATCTTGGAAGTAAACCCAAGAGACCAAGGCAGAACTACACCTTGGGTTAAAGGATGGGGACTCCCTTTATGATTTGTATCTTAGCAGGCAATTTATTACCATTCATTATGTAGTATAATATTCGTATAACCAACCGTCTAATACAACGTTGATTGTGTTCCATGCTACCACTCTCGTTGGTCTTGTAGTGAATACCTAGATATGTTCTAGGAAAATATGCTATATCATGCTCCTGCAACTCAGTCCATGGGCATTATGTTAGTATTATGGTACCTAGTATTATGTTAGGATCTCCTCAACCTAGGATCGGAGTCTAACCTTGGGTCTCTATTGTGGGTTGACGTTTGTCCTTCCTTTTCTCTTCCTCTAATTTCACCTTTTCTTCACTCTGACATCTCTTTGATTCTGATTCAATCCTCCATCCTTCTTCACTCTGGCCTCACTTTCTTTTCACTCTGGCTTGGCATTTTCGCCATGTCGTCTTCTTCAGTTGCAGCCACCTCTTCCTTCTCGCAAGTGAGCGCTCATTCAATGGGCTTCTGTTCCACATCTTCCATCTCCTCTCCGTTCCATGGCCCCGTTATCGTTGATAAAATGGGGTTTCTACAGTCAACACTCCGCGCTGGAGGACCTTACCTGTGCTCACTACCAGCTCGTACTATTACAGCCGGTCCTCATTATAATGCCGACACTGTGTATCAGATCGAAGGATATGCAGCACAAGTCTTGCGAGATCTTCATCTGGAGTATCAGGGCATTCGGCTGGTGGGAAGACACTCTAAGGTTGACCCTGAACCTGAACAAGTCACAACCGTGCTTGTCAGAATGCCAAACCGACCACAGCCAGGATTGTGGTACCGAACTACAAAGGAGATCAACCAGCTGCTACTACGCCACCATCATCATGGAATCTCAGTCGAGCTTATTGAAACACACCTGTTCAATGGAATCTATTGTTCGCCTGTTGAATCGAACCACTCCATCTTTCCTAAGTGGAAGAACCTCGCGCAGGAGATCGTGGCCCGTTGTCCCAACAGGCATGAGTGGGTTGGCTTGGACTGTTTCCGGTATGGAACGAATCCCCATCGAAGTTCCAATCCAGTGACGGTAATCATCCGTGTCCGTAAAACATGCGAAAGTCCATTCATTAAGGCCGCGCGATATGTTCACGGTATTCTTGCGGAATCCGGCGAAGCAAAGGTCGATGTCTTGTTCACGAAAGACGGCACCAAAAGCTTTATCCTAAACCCGACCATTCCACTTGAAGCTACCACTGGATCAGTATACCCCGGCGTGAGCATTGGAATCCATCAAAGCTCTGCAGACTGTTCCACCTTGGGTGGCTTTGTGCAACTCCGATTCAAAGACCAAAAGGATTGGAATACATTTGCTCTTACCTGCTTTCACTGCGTCTTCCCGCCAGAAATGCATCAAGGAGATAGCTATCTTCAAAGTCAGGATGCCAAAAGGGGTAAGTGGCACATTTCGTGTATAGTACTGTAGCTAAAGTTGTCATTATAGGCCTCAAAAGGTGGGAACGGCACCCCCTGACGGTGCATGATGATCCTTCGTTCCTTGATATTGCCAAACGTATCCTCCGAATCGACCACCCAGCGCCGCGAGACCTGAAGATCACCATCAAATCACTAACCCAGTCCATCAAAGACATGAAGGACACTTCTTTCTATGCCGCAAAGGCCGAGATCGACAAGGGAGAAGATGGATGGCTGCCAGATTCTGTCAGGGGCGAGTATGAGGCTGCTCTGAAGTGGATTCAACAGTTTGAAAAGGAACGGGACACATATTCAAACATGCTCAAGAATGGAGCATACTACCTTGGACATGTCGTTGCCGGAAGTGGAATGCATCGCACCCGGCTCGATGGGGCCAACCGACGAGTGCCCGTTGACTGGGCTCTGATAAAGATTTCGAGTCATAGAATCGACCCGCAAATGCACGGAGATCGCGTCTCTGGAAACAAGGTGAGTGGGATGTCATATGTGGCTTTTCTCAGGCTAATTCATGAATTTTCAGGGGTTCCAGTATAGCAACACGCCCACCAACCCTCCATACCATGGCGGTTCATTCATGGATGCCCCCGATGGGTTGAAACTTTACAAGTCCGGGCGATCTACTGGCATGACAGCTTCTGCATATCACGGCTTGGAATCTGTTAAGCTTGACCGGCTCAAAAGCAAGAAGTGTGCCGGGTACGATCTCGTTATCACTTGGGTTAACACGATTCCGACTTCCGAGGACTCTTATTCATTTGCAGAAGGCGGAGACTCTGGGTCTTGGATAACAAGGGTGGATGGGAAGGTTCTCGGAATATTAGCCGGGGGCGATGAACGACTAGGAACGACCTACTTCTGCCGGATCAATGACGTTTTCGACGATATCAAAGATATCACCGGCGCAGCTGAAGTCAGAATAGCTCCGCCGCCAGTTTCGTGAGTTGGACCTCGTCTCACTACTTGTCTATCATAAGGCAGGCAAGCTAAATTGTGTCGCCGACGCGCTCTCTCGTCTGAATGGAAGTCTGTCTTCAAGTGTTTACAGTAGTATAGCTACCCAAGATACCATTAACTAGGGTATTATCATAGCTAAAGTGTTTGGCAGCACTCCATACTAGTGGCGTAGTATATCTATATCTCCTACATAAGTGCCTAGGTGCCTTTCCTCTACACGTACTAAACGCCGAGGGGATATTTGAGTCGAAATCATTGATGTAAGTGTACCATTTCACCTGTGCAATGTGGCTAAAGGTGTGATCCCGGTTCGGACACTGACAGGATCCTCTTTCTGCAATTCTTGGAATAAATTCGAGAATTTCACATATGGTGCTTTAAGACATGGCCAAGAAGGGAGTAGTGCAAAGAAAACAAATAGGAAATGGGGAATGGAATGGGAAGGAAAACCCGGTGACAAAAGCTGGTCATTTCCTGCTGCGTTACGGTGGCCGAACAGGCTTTGATCACTCGGTCGAATAACAAGTGTGTAGCCTTTACTCCCTGTGCGAGAAGGCTACGCACTTGTTTGCTGCGTTGCTGGGCACAAAAAGCAGCGGCCTAAACGACTCTAACTCGCCCTTCTAGCCTGCCTTGCACTCCTCGTTCGTTGGAGGCAAAGATATTCTCCTCCTCGGCATAGCCGGCGGGAGCAGGCCCCGTTATCCGGGAGTCGAGATATTGCAGGCTCCACGTTTCACTTGTTTGCTGCGTTGTGGCTGTTCTGTGCTTCTGCATCCATGCCTCCACTGTCGCTTTTCACTTCTAGCGAAAATCACGGAAGATGATGTCCGGAGTCTCTGAAATAGGGGAAGCGATGGTTGAGGAAATCGTGTCAGGTCGATGTCCGGGAAATAATAGCTTTCACGGAATACATGGGAAACTCCTTTCTCTTGTAGGAATTAGGCGAAGTAGTATAACGCGATATTTTCTGTACAACGAGTTATCCACAAACGATTCCATAAGCGCGGTGTATCCTCCTATTTTTCTGTTTCTCTGCTTTCCAGCGTAACAGGAAAGTGTGATTGTGGGTTGAACTCGAAGAAAGACTGGAAACAAGGCGCATGGTCGAGGACCAGGAGGACTGGGCTTCACTTTCACAAGGTTAGACAGTATCTCCCTCAGAGATCGTGAGATGGATTCGGCTTCATTTCGGATTTGGCTAGTCTCTTGGTGGATTGCGTTTTCTGTATATAATAATATCAGTGAGTGGCTTTCGAATGAGCAGAGTGATAGTATTTACCTAACCAATGCCCAGCATTTCGCGATGGCCGGTTTTCCATCCTATGTGACTTCATGAATCGCCTTAGCGGAGGATTGCTGGATAATCCTCTTGCAATTTACACTGATTTGCCCAAGTGTACGACGAGGGCAGGGGATAGATCGGGATCGTCCATATTGTATCTGGGCTTTCGTCTCGTACATCAAACGGCATGATTGTTAACGCAGCCACAAAACCCAATTGTTGCGGGCTCTTAAATAGTCGTCCCTCTGTAGCACACACTCGACGTAGTTTCTCGTTTCTGATTCCATCTCGCCGTCGAGCCTTTCCTGTGCTTCATGCTTGGCCAGTAGGTCTGCGGCAGTCGCATTGGCAGCCCGCAGCTGGTCCAGCTCCAATGACTTGGCCAGTTCACCTTTCAGGGCTTTCCCTTCCCTGGGCGCTCTATGGTCGTCTCAACTTCCGGACCAGCACCGCATCTGCCTCTCAGCTTGCTGCCAGGCCGGCAAAGCGCTCACCGGTGAGGGCTACAGTTTGGCGACGACGACGAAAGGTACTCCGTGAACCCAAACCAGCGGGGCGGGATCTTGGGGGGTCCGTGATGCGTGTAGCTGACCGTTGCCGTCAAAGTCGAGCGGATAACGCCCCAGAAGCTACTTATTGGACATATTCTTTGCGGCGAATCCACATGACAGGCCCTCGCGATCAACCAGTCGGGCGGCTCGGCGCGGAACGAGCAGGCGCTTGCGTTGGAGTTATAGCAGCACCCCGCGCATGACCACCCCGACCGCACAGTTGCTTGGTCCCCCTCGGGAATGAAGGCTGCCTTGAATGCCACTGTTGCCTCCGCCAATCTCCTCTCGTAGTGGGCCTTGGCTGCCATCAGCTCCTTTTGGTGAGTCTGCTCCAGCAAATTGACTCGCTCCCCGAACGAAATTTCCTAGCCTTTAAGGCTTCTAGCGCCTTAGCCCAAGTCGCCGTGCTTTCAAAATCTGGCGCGAAGTAGGAGTCCCGGGACGGGACCTTTTGGCTTCGGCTCACGCATCCTTTGAGTAAGTTATATTAGATATTCCCATCTCAAAGAAAGAATAG
Source organism: Penicillium dipodomyicola (assembly GCA_015585785.1). Taxonomy (NCBI): domain Eukaryota; kingdom Fungi; phylum Ascomycota; class Eurotiomycetes; order Eurotiales; family Aspergillaceae; genus Penicillium; species Penicillium dipodomyicola. The sequence goes on along the minus strand of JACSOR010000046.1, from coordinate 35,945 downwards.
TGAAACACTTACCCATATATCCAAGTATCTGGGATACTCCGGATGTTGCAGCTGCGCCTAACGCATCTTCAACTAGAACACCACCGAGAGCAACGTCTTTCTCAATCCCGTACCATAGGCTGTAATCGGGTACGATCAGGTCGTACTTTCCCCCCTTATATATCACCAGGCCACAATGCAATAGGCGTTCAGCAGTGAGGTGCAAGTCAGTGGCATCCAAGTCCGGACTAGCGTTGTCAGGATGTGAAGTAACACAGTGGTGTGAGGCAACAAAAAGGTTGAGGGTGATGCGCGTGAATTCCTCGTTCTGCTCACTCTTCCCGAAGACGTTTCTTGTGATCTCCATCCATTTAGCTTGGAAGAATCTGTTATGTGTCACATTGACTTCAATGTCCCTTTGGGTATACGTACCCCAAGTGAGAGATAGATCAGCTAGAGCCTAGATGTGGAATTCAAATTGAATGAAACCTCATCTTTTGGATGAAGAGAGTAGAAAGTGGATAGAGACATGAAGTCTCTACATCCGGCAGCTCCTGAATCCACTGAGTTAAAGTCACAAGGAGTCAAGTTAACCTTCTTGGCGACATTAATAAAGTCGCTAACGGTCCTTCCGCTCTTGACGAGTAACCCATGAGAAACACAGGCTCTTCTGTGTGCTCCCGTGAAAGTAAAAGTCGTAACGACCAGCTGACCTTCCGCTGGATCTAGTCCGGTATCATCTTGCAATTCGAGCTCCATCCTGACACCCTGGGTATTGGCAGGTGCGTACGGAGATCTATGGACTTGCGGGCGTTCAAAAACTAGCCTCAGAGTGGTATGGTTAGCTCCGTTATTATACCCTAAGACCTCTAACAGATAGTGGTCAACGGCTTTTTCTTGGAGCTGATGGGGCACGGGTCCCTTCGAGAGGTCCCACGACAAGTTCGCGGTTGCGAGGTCTTCAACTTCCATCCTGATACTAGTTGTTCAATTTGGTTGATTTTTGTCAGATGATGTGTTTGTTAGAAGATATTGCACTTGTTGACAACGGTGATTGTGTTGACTGCTGTCACGACACGCACTATATATATCGGAGCCTGGAATATCTGAGCGTATTTGAGCGTAACGCTCAGATATAGTGGTCTTTTGGCCTAGTGTGTAACTCGTCAGTCCAGGGGCAGGTTGTAACAACGCCGGCGTTATCTACGCCTTGGTTATTGTTGACATGCATACATACAATATGTGCAGGGTATGCGTTTGTCTCTTTGCAGACTGAGCATTTGCCTAGTTTGTCTCGTTTGTCATTCTCGGAGGCTTTATATATAGCCTCCTTTCCATAGATCGTTATCACATCTTTCTTCCTCCTTCATCCCCCTGGCAGCATCTAGCCTCAAGGGTTATGCTGCTCGTGAAGCATAGGTGGGTTGGAAGATCTCACGGTTTTTGACAAACGTGGCGAGGTACAAAAATCTCATGCCACAACCATGAACATCGTCCGGTATATCTAATATTTCGTCGAGGTCATCCAGTCCTATCGCAGGTGAGTTTCGCTCGTGATTCTGGATCGTTTCATCATTGCTGACTTGTGTAGTCAACGAAAGATGCCTATTCCAAATGGGTCTCGTCCCGTTCGTCCCTGGTGGTTCCCGGTGACCTTGCTGTCAACTTTGATTCAGAGTGGGCCAGGTTTTCGGTTGAAAGTTCTCATTACCCTCGCTTGCGTGTCGCAGAGGAGTCGGCCAGGTCCTGGTACACTGGCGTTGTTGCTTTTCGCCAGGATGTGCGGGACCTGGTCGGCGATTCTGAGCTGGGCTGGCCGCCGCGGTTGGTCCCTTCTTCCAGTCTCACCTAGCTAGTTTCCCTTTGGATCCGCAGGTGTAGCGGGTGTTGACCGATGCCGTTTCGTGCCGGTCCAGGTCAAGCTTGACTTGAAGAATTACATGGCTCCATGTCGTGGCCGATCGGGTCATCGAGGACTGTCAGCAAAGGATCACAACCGATTTCATTAGGACCCCAGAAACTCTGGACAATCTTGCCGCGTACATCTGGCGAGTTCATCTCGTAACCGTCAGGGCTCTCGGCTGGTAAATCACCGTCACGGCGGATCACCTGACGGCGACAGCGACCACGATGATCACCGACGGGGTGATCGGCTCCCGAGATCTCGTAGGAGACACACTCGTCGGTGGAGTCGCTCTGAATCGAGTCTTCAGAAGGTTTCGTGCACGGGACTTATTTTACCTACCTAGGTACCTAGGTAGGTAGGGTCTCCTCAAACTGGAATCAGAGTCTAACCTTGGAATAACAGTTTGTGAGCATGAATATGATGATGGTACGATTACACTTGCCCTATATGTGGTTCGTGTCCATGATCATCAACAACCATACACATGGGAAAAGGCATTATCTTGCCCAGGTGGGTTAACATGTGTCCTTCCTTCCTCTTCCTCTAATTTCACCTTTTCCTCACTCTGACATCTCTTTGACTCTGATTCAATCCTCACATCCTTCTTCACTCTAACCTCACTTTCCTTTCACTCTGGCCTCACTTTCCTGTCACTCTGGCCTCACTTTCTTTTCACTCTGGCCTCACTTTCTTTTCATTCTGGCCTCACTTTCCTTTCACTCTAAACCCATTTCTCTATCTGACTTGGCATTTTCGCTATATCGTCTCCTTCAGTTGTAGCCACATCTTCCTTCTCACAAGTGAGCGCTCGTTCAATGGGCTTCTGTTCTATATCTTCTAACCTCCTTATATAGCGGTTGCTTACCCGAAGATAACCAAGGATGGAAAAGATCCTAGTTCGGCCTATATCCAAGAGGTCTGGACAGATGGCAGCAACCTACGTGTTATCTACTTCACTAGGGAGCAGGCGGCTTTCTGGGATAAAACCAGATTCTTCCAGATGGATCTACTTCCATCTCCTCTCCGTTCTATAGCCACGTTGTTGTTGATGGAATGGGGTTTCTACAGTCAACGCTCCGCGCTAGAGGACAAGTCCACAGCTCTGTCAGCTCCACCCATGTCTCTTCCTCCTCGTGGCAGCTTTCTTTCTCTTTACGTTCCTCGCTCCTCACTACAGTTCTCTCTAATTTTTCTTTACTTCTCATTCCACCTCGCCGATGCAAAACATGCTGAAGTTTCACCTCAAGCTTCTCTTGACCCTGTTCTTCCTTCTGGTAAGTGGAATTTGACTGCGAACTATTAGTGCCTGACGAACATGCCACATCCTGAGTGAGGGCGCTCGAGACCAGAGGAGACACCTGTCTCTGATGAATTCAAATACCCTGACTTCCCCGACAGTCCACACTGATCTACATGAGGGACATATTAACTAATCAAATGATTTTAGTTATTTGTGGCTCCAGTGGAACTCGCGAAAAGTCTCGCCTGTCAGGCCCTATTGCTGAGGTTGATGAAGACCCTTACGGGTACCTAGCAATCCGGGATGCTTGCATTAAGTGCATAATGGGTATGTATAAACATCAACCTAGTAATCATTGGCAATAGCTTATACATGCGTATATAGCACAGGGAAATGTGCCATGGCCGGCCATGATGTGCCCGCCCTGCCACCCGGCAGGTGGCGATGAGCATAAGAGCCAATGGGGTGTTGGTAACACTACCTTGGTGTTGAGCCTTCTGACCTTTATTCATGCTGCCGTAATAAGCGTCCCGAAGCTTCTACGTAAGGCATGCCGTATAGGGCTCAACTGGTACTGGAACGTACCAGACAAGGAGCCTCTCGAGGAGAGGATGGGAAATCTCGAGAATGACTTCGTTACGTTAAAGGAAAGGACGTCCGCGGACGTGGAAGGAGTAGAGAAGCATATCCAGAGCGATCGTTCTAGGATTAAGAGGCTGGAAGACTCGCATTCCGGACTCAAGGAGGACAAGAAGGCCCTCCATAAGAGGGTCACCACCCTGAAAGAGACCCTTGAGCATGAAGCCAAGGTAGAGGTTGGGGAGGGGGCATCTGGTCGAGGATTTGAAGGCGGGTCTCCTAATTGGCATGGACGTCATGGGACCCGAGGGTTTCGTCCTAGACTTTGCCAACGCCAAAGCTATCATTCGACTCCTGCAACCAGTTCATCTTTCCCATTGCCTTACATGCCAAGCCCAACCATGTCGATCGTAGGCCAGTGTACGCGGATCACAAGGTCACTATCGCTCCCCAACAGGCCGTTAACCTCCGCGTCCGTATGAGGTCCACGCTACCAGCTGAACGGGACTTCATTTGCGCCAGCGCCGACAGCCTGGCAAGGAGTGGTCAAAGGATGAGATCGGCGGTGGGGAGGGCAGCCAGTAAATTGCTCCCCCGGTCGCCCTGGTCCTCCCCCTCTTCTTCGTCTCGACCCCCGGTCACCGAAGCTCAGGCCACCGTTAACACCGTCCAGCAATCTGGCCGTGTAGTATAATTACCGGAATGGCCATTCAATAGGAATTGCTTACAGTAGTATAGCTACCCAAAATATCATTAACGGTATTATCATAGCTAAAGTGTTTGCAGCACTCACACTAGTGGTGTAGTATATCTATATCTCCTACATAAGTGCCTAGGTGCCTTTCCTCTACACGTACTAAACGCCGAGGGAATATTCGAGTCGAAATCATTGATATAAGTGTACCATTTCACCTGTGCAATGTCCCACCACTGCTTGGACAAGGCAGTAGAGGTATAAGCCACGAGAGGGCACTGGTCATGCTTTCCGATAAATACGCAAGTTAAAAAAAAGAGAATAGGACTTCAACAACTCGTCATGCCATGTGTCGGACATGCAGGTCAAAGGTACAATCAACCCACCCCAAAGACAGCACCCCAGTAAACACTCACCGCGTCACAAAACCCCTCATACGCAAGCCAACTCTGAAACTTATCCTCAAGCTCACAAGCCGTCCACAGAATCTCCTCCCAAAACCCCTTCTCAACATCAACCCTACTATTAAACCCCCGTACAACATCAACCGGCAATGTCCAAGCCCGCGTATACCCACCCTCATCCGTATACGTAGGATTAACCTCATGAATCTCGAACACAGTAGCAGGATTAAACTTCGGGAAGTTGGCATGGATGAAGAATACGTCTGGCGCGGGTGCATCATCGCCTCTGACACGCCATATCCCACGACTAGTCAGGGCGAAGTCCTGGACTGGATCGAACTGCGCCATTGCGGAGCCGGCCAAACCACTGCGGGTCTCGTGGCCGAGGGCGCAGATAGACTCGCTGACTTGGTAGAAGGATTCTTGCATGGCGGTCGCGGCTGCGACGAAGGTTTCCTTATCGCCTTCGCCGGCTGCACCCTGTGAGAGCAGCGGGTAATAGTGCGAGGGACCGTGGTAGTTGTAGTACGTCGTCAGGAGGAGGGAGCGGAGATGTGATCTCTTAGAGAGGAGAACTTCGCCTGATTCTGTTGATTGGCGTATGTCCATTGGCGGGAGTGGGTAGTTCGCAATATCGTAGAAGAGCGGGGAAACAGATGAAGCCCAGAAATCGGGCCAGGTCAGCATTCCCGTTGAGAGGAAGGGCTCGGTCGTGAAGAGATGTTCTGGTTTCTGGAGGGGGAAGGCGTCTGCGTCTAGGAAGAGGAGTTCCTCAAAGGACGAGAAGAGCATTGCGAAGGGCTTGAATTGGTATTTCTCGATTCGGGCTGGGGCGGAAATGAGAATACGGGATAGGACTATGCACCGCGCGTTCAGGGAGGGGAGGACTATGTCGCATATGTACTCTTCATACTCGTCTTCGTCGGAGAGGAAGACTTCCATTGGGAGGGTGGAGCCGGTTCGGCGGAGCATGCGCAGGGATATCACTAGCACTGGGAGGTACGTCCCTCCTGCTGTTGAAACTATGCCTTTTGTGCCTGGGAGGTAGGGGAGATCGGGTGGGGAGTTGGCGATTGTATTCACGAACCCGGTATGTGCTTCTTTCATTGTTATGATGTCTTCCTCTGCAATGTAGAGGGTATCTGGGCGTGGTGGTGCATTGTGGGCATTGAAACCTTCTGTGGACGCCCTTTCGTATTCGATAATAGGCTCTGTGTCCGGCGCATACTTTTCTAGCAGGCCGTGGAATTCCCGCCAGAATTGGCGATGTGAGAGTGTCAGGTCTGTGATGGCCTGTGGAGAGGAGGGGTTGGGGATGTAGGTTTCGAGATGTCTCAATAATGTCCAGGTGAGAAAGATAAGGAGCATCAATGCTGCAAATAGCGTTCGTACGCGCAAAAAGGATCGCGGGATCATCGTGGAGTGTCTCGGATGTCAGTCTACTTCCCCACAGAAGCTCGGACAAGATCGACGCCGATGACGTCGATGGTCAGGTACCCGTGGACCTTCAATGAACGATTTATTCGCATATCATGTAAACAAAGATAATGCCAATGAAAGCCTGAGGTTTGTAGAATGTAAACTTTGGTGATTACATCTATCCCTTGGTTGCACAAACCCCTTGTTCTCGACAACCAGAAGTCACTATACGTGTTCAGTGGCCATCAATGTAGCAGTATATCAAGTCTCTAGCTGGAGATATTGCCTAAACTTGACAACCGGACAAAGAATAAGAACTCAATAACTAATCCATTGGACACTAGCTGTATACTATGTTGGTCTCCATGTCAACTTCAAATCTGATATGTGAAAGCCGGGAACCCCTGTGCCGGTTCAGGCCTAACCTCCTCCCTCAAAGCCTTCAGCTCTTTATCTTTCTCTGCACTTTCCGCCTTCAACTCCTCATTTCTATGAGTTAGATACTCAACCCTTTTAAACGCCATTGCGGTGGTTGTCAGCCTCCGAGCAAGCTTATGCGACAGATCGACCACAAACTCTCCCCCCTCGGTGATAAGTTCGTCTAGGTCCTCACCAACCAGAGTCGTGTACCGCAGCGCCACAAACTGAGCGAGCAAGTTCCTCGCGTCATCAACCGTACTGGTGGTTTTATAGACCAGTCGGATTGCATCCACCAAGTACGGGAATGGGGCCTTGTCTGTTTGCTCCAGGGCAACAAGAACCTGGGCCAGACGATTCAGAGCAAATTGCTCCAATTTCTCAAAGTTGAGTTGACTTGCGAAGGAATAGACTTTCGCGTGGAGATAAATCTCCGCAGCGGTGCTTCCCTCGGTTTCTTGTTCTAGCTCTTCTTGGTCTTGGTCTTGCTTTTCATGGTCCGGGACCTTTTGAGCCGAGGCGTGCTCTGTGGCCAGAGTGACCCCGTCGCAGTACTCCAAAGGAGTCAGAGGTCGGTCATTTAGGTCGCATTCTGATAGGGCCTGGGTCGGTGGAGAGTCTGGACCTATAGAGGACTCTGCAACTGGTGACAGTGACCTTGCGCGTGTGGGAAACATGGGAGTTGGTGACTCTGGCCATGAAGGCTGCGTCTGTGGGCTATCAGGTGGTGACGGTTGTTCTGCGTCGTTGATTTGGTATTAGTGTTCCGATCCTTTTTGATGATGAGAACGGATAGTGCAACAGGAGGGTTTATTACCGTCTTCTTCCTCCGCTTCTTCTGCCTCATCTACTACTACTTCTTGTTCTTCTTGTTGTTCCTCTCCCTCTTGCGCTGTGGCCTCTTCCCCCGCATCTGCCTCACCATCCTCAGCTGCCACAGAGGTCGCTTGAGGTGCTTGATACCCTCCGGAGTAAAGGAAATTCAATACACAATCAATAGTTTGCTCATCAAAACCACTCCAATCAATGGCCTCCTCATATTCGTCAGTTGAGGCCTTCAGTCGGGCATCGAATGCGGGGTGGACCTCGAGTGTTCCACGGTGGACGTAGTAAACGCGCTCGTCACTACCCACGACGATCTTGACTGGCCGCTTTGCGAAAATTGACCTGTTTGGAAGTTAGCAAGAATCATCGTGGTGAATAGACCATAGTCTTGTGTGGATATACTTGGAGATCTTCGGGTCGGGCGACATGATTGAAAATTCAAGAACGGACAAAGGAGAAAATATAAGAAGATGACCCTGGAGAAAGTTAGGACGATCAGGAAGTAAATGTTATGATGTTTAAGTAGGGAAATCCCAGAGCACAGTCCTCGTGATAAAACCAGCCAACAAGTACTTGGCAGGTGCTTTTGACGATGCAGTGAGACCCAATCTATTTTAAAAGTAGGGCGACCTCTAGCAGGCGTATACGTGGGCTCACTAGGCTGTCGCATTCTCTACATATGTACACGGCCAACCGGCATATACACATTGCAGTCCATTGCAGGCCTTTGCAGCTACTTCTATTAATTCGGCTAGGGCTTCAAGGTTACGAGACAGACATGTACTTACATATGTACCTATGTACATTTTATACATTTTATACATTTTATACATTTTATACATTTTATACATTTTATACATTTTATACATTTTATACATTTTACATTTTTCCTGTTATCATCCACTTGAAGCAACCTACCAAATCAAATTTTATCATTTCCTCCGTGCAGTTCTTGGCTACACTATGGCCCTTAGCAGCGAATGGTAACCGGATGGCGCTGGTAGAATCGACTTTCGACTTGATGGCGCTAGGGAATTGAGATCCTTCGAGAAGGCGACCGATTACATGACCATTGCCAGAGGTTCACGAGTACAACTATGCTGATGTCCGTTTTGCTTTGGTCGTAGTTATAATACTAACACGGAGGAAAGACATCCAAAAAGACATACAATATCTGAAAAGACTACTAAAAAGACTCCTAAAAAGGCTATAAGCGACATCACTATAATTAAGAATATCTAAACACTTGGAGTATTCAGGAATGCCGAAATATGACTCGAGCGGGTAATTAGCTCGGGGAATTGTGGGAACTGCTCTTTTCCTCCTCCTCTTCTTCTTCTTCTCGACTTCTTTACTTCTCTTCTCTATACTACCCGCATGTACCATGCATTCAATTGGCCATGTCAAATCGGATTGGCAAAGATATCTCTATCCCCCAAAGAAGGCGAGATGGCTGCACAGAATGTCGCCGCAAAAAAGTCAAAGTAAGGAACTTCGTACTGGCCAACTGAACATCGCTAATAAAATATCCAGTGTGACCTGAAGAAGCCTATCTGCTCGCGCTGCACTCGGTTTCCCAAAGAGTGCAAATATGATATTAATATCATCAACCGGAATGTAGTCATTCACACAAGGCAAAGTGAAGCGAATCGTCGCAATGAGAACGTCAACCAGAGCCTAAACCCTATCGCTCATCAGCCTGTTCTAAACCCATCACCAATTTTAACATCAAAGGAATCTCAGTTTTTCATGCACATATTCAACACCGAAACCGCCCCCCGGCTGTTCCCCGCAGCCCCAGCGCTCTTCCTGCAAAGAATCATCGCATCTTCCCTGGAGACACCCCATCTTCTCTATGCCCTTCTGGCATCTGCCTGCAGTCATCACAGCCGACTGGTTCAAGATACAGGACCAAGTTCTTGGGTATCCTGCTTGAGATTTACAAACTTGTCAATTTCTAGCCTGCGCTCTGCTCTCAGTGAAACGAATGCAACACTGACAGCGGAGACTGTCACAACAGCGATGGCTCTGTGCACTAACGATGTGTGCAATGGGAATATGCAAACGTGGCGGACTCATCTTGGTGGGGTAATGCGTCTTTTGGGTGCCTTTCTGGCTAGTCAAGGAACACCGCGCATTGCTGATCCTTACATTCAGTGCTTGGTCAAATGGTTCACAACAATGGATGTTCTCGCAGGATTATCAGGGCTGGGTACTAGTGGCGTGATGAGCCCTGATACTGGGCTACTGGAGAGGTCCTTTGATCTGTTAACCCCGCATGTCGACGATATATGTGGATACTCCTTGAAGTTGGCTCCCCTGCTTGCGCGGCTATCTCAATTGCTGCAGCGCCAACGCCACACTGGCCCTGGGATGCAACAAGACATTTTGGCAGAAGCTCAAAGGCTTGAGGTTGAGATTCTTTCCCTTGTTGGGTGCAGTGTTTCTGGTGGAGATTCTATTGAACTGAAGAATACACATCTTGCCTTTGTTCACTCTGCTTTATTACATCTCCATCGGCGAGTCCAAACACTTCCAAGGGACCACGAGACGGTGAAAGAGGATATCAGGAATATCATAGCCGCAGTGGAAGATATCCCGCCCTTCTCTTCTGCGAATATATTGATCCTTTGGCCTATGTTCAGTGCTGGCTGTGAAACCGATGACGCCGATGAGCGTGAGTTTATCCACAACCGGATGGGCGACATGCAAAGTCTTGGGATGGGAAACTTTACAAGAGCACGAGAGCTTCTGTCTAAGTTCTGGACATTCGAGACATCCTTGCCCTGGGACATCTATTTTGCGAATCTTGAATTGGAATTGGTTCTATTTTAGTCACTCAGCAAGCCAGCGGCAACTTCTCATACTCGTCACGCATGAACTGTCTCAGAGAATTCAATCCATCAACTATCACCTGATTTTCCTGGACATAGCCCAATCGCACATATCCACGAAAGTCCAGACCACCGCCGAAGCACTGGCTTCCAGGGACCAGCATCACCCCGGTCATTTCCTGGAGTCGCTGGCAAAATACGACATCGTCAATTGCTTTGCCTTCCTTGTCAACAAACTTGATGAACGCAGTCGTTCCAGCCTTTGGCTTTGTCCACTTCATAGCCCAGTTGTGCTCTTCAATGAATGTCTCAAGGACTTCGAGATTCTGGCGGGACAGGCGAAGATTGCGCTGCAACAGGTTTTCCACGCATGGCCTAGACAATGCATGAGCGGCCACGCTATCGTCGATTTGACCAACCGAGATGAGAGTATAATCACGGGCAGAGGCACAAGCCTCGATAATCTCAGGATTCGGCGAAGCAATCCAACCCAGTCGGATCCCAGCCAAGCTGAAAGCTTTGGACATGGAGCCCGTTGCAATAACATTCTCATACCCGAATTCAAGAATAGACGGCGGAACTCCCTGATCAGAGTCAAGTGAATGGAACAGAGGTCGATAAACCTCATCAGAATGAATCAGGACACCATGCTCACGCGCGATATCAACAATCTCCTGCAATTCCTCGCGACGAAGAATCGCCCCAGTGGGATTCTGGGGGTTACTATAGATTCAGTCAGTAAATATCCAGTCAATATCCACCAAAAGCCATACTTACTTCAAAATAATCATCCTCGTGTTCGGTCTAATCAAAGATCTCAACTTCCCCAAGTCCATATCCCATCCATTTCCCTCATCCGACCGCCACAGACTAACCCCCGCCCCGAAAGACTCTGGAACAGAGTATAATTGTTGGTACGTTGGATACTGACAAATAACATGATCCTCCGGCCCGACGTGAGTATAAAGTGCCAAGAAATTAGCTTGGATGGCACCGTTTGTGACGAGGACGCGGTCAGCAGACACGGGGCTGGTCTCGGGAGATCCAGATTGCGAATACAATTTTGCGATGTTGGTTCTCAGCGCCTCGGATCCCCGGATTGCGCCGTAGACTTGCTTCTGTGTATAGTCTACCAGATCCTTTTTCGGGGATAGGGCTAGGAGGTCATTGAGGGAGATGGATGCGCAGCATGTTTCGGCCAGGTTGTGTTTTGCGCTGGTTTCGTAGAGGTCCATCCACTTTTTGATGTTAGTTTCTATCTAAATAGGTAGGTTGATTGGCTTGGGGGTTGTGTACTTGTTCCACGGCGAACGCGTTGATTCGGACCATTTTATCCCGAGCCTTGTATTGTAAAGAGGGCAGTTTGGGTATGAAAACAAGATATAGAATTTGAAACCCGGATAGATTTCGAGGATTTTATATACGTCGACCTCCCATTTTTGGAGACTAGATGTGGATGATGTGATTGGCTGGGTCGCATATGTGTCCCAATTAGGCAATATTGGGGCTCTTGCCCACTGGACCGCGAAGTCGATGCATATTGTCTGTCTACCGGTAGACATTTCTGTCTCAAGCGGAATATAACGTTGTGCAAAGATTGGACAGGTCGCCTCCATTACCTAGTGGGATTCTTGGCAGTTTAATGACAGGTTTGCGTTTAGCCCGGCATGGATGGCAGGTTCAATTGCATCTTATTATAATATTACGCGCTAGTATCTGCATATCAACCTGACTCGTGGCTATTCTCTTCCTCCTCCAAGATCGTCGAGTAGGGTAGGAACTTGCGATCCTCCGTCTGCGCCTCTAGGTAGTCGAAGGATGGTTTCTGGGGTTCAGAATCTAGAAGCTCCTGTTTTACACGGGGCCGCCGTGGCTCATCCGACTCTTCAATATGCAGGACTTGTGATAAGGTACTGCCGGTGAAATGAAGCATCATGCCTAGAGTGGCTCCGACAAGCACCGCCCCGGTCATGAAATAGATGAATGCCTACTAGAGCTTAGTAAATGTGCCACCAAGGAGCTACTACATGGACACATGTGATAGCAAAAATGCCTATCTCATACATACCTCTAACTTAATGAGGATACGCAATGGAAGCAGAGCCAGGTATAAGACGACATGTCCGATGTAGATCACTGGCGATGCGAGGAAGAGAAGGGTTGACAACAAGTAGGACAGTAATTGGATTGTAAAACCAAGAACGAGCAACAGAGGGTATTTCACGATCGATACCCAGCCCATGATTATTATGAAGGCATGTAGCAAAACAATGTACGCATCTTGACTCTGTTATGAGATCCAAGTAACACGCGCCGCGGTCCAGCTGCCAAGCCCTAAGCCCTATATTACCGGATTGAGCTTCCGGCGTCATCGGCGTCTACTGTACTTTGACAATGTGAGTACATCAATCGACTTTGATTACTGCCCACCGCCAATCCTTACTTTTGAGCTAGCATCGGAAGTGTCTTTCTTCAATCCGCCATTGCGACTTAGTCCGACCACCCTCTTTCCCCAACTCGCAGCAAGAGCTCGGCCTAAAGTCATCTCACCTTTCCCCGCCTTCGATGGGCAACAACCCTTCCAAAGGCCCGGTGGGCGACGCGTCGCCGGCCCATGCCCACCACAGCTCTGCAAGCGACCGAAAGGTCGCCCGTCGATCCTCCATCAATACAATCTCGGCCCCAAAGGCCACAGCCGCTGATCCCTCAGCCACAAAGGAGACAGCCGCTGGGCACTCGGCAGGATACCAAGGATCCGTGCAAGAGCGTTTACAATCCCGAAATGTCCCCGAGTCAGCACCTAAGAACATAGAGAAGGCTCCGCCACCAGAGACACGTCGACCTGAGCCTTCCGCAATCAAGGATATTCCATCCCGCGACCACTCCAACCCGGTCCAAGTCCCGATCTCGCGCAATGTCCCGGGGCGCGATCCTGTGGCACCATCTGCCCCGCCCCTCAACTCGTACTATAGCGCATCGGCACACCTACAACATCCACCGCGCCTGCCATTGCCAATTGGCGATGCTAACACCACACCCGGATCGCCCGTCGCCGGCCCTGAGGACTCGCATATCCAGTCGCTCCCCGCGGATCGGCTCTTAGATGAACGGATGGATCCAAGTACTCTGGCTTCAGGTAATATAACCATTGAAGAGGAGGAGTTGCTTGATGAGCTCCAGCCATACACCATCAGTGGCGCAGGCAAAGCCGTCCCTGTCGTAATTGAATGGACAGCGCCTGCTCAGAAGGTCTATGTTACTGGAACTTTTGTTAACTGGGAAAAGAAGTTCCGTCTGCACAGGAGGTTGGTTAAATGACTAGGTTGGGATTCTGGGGACTTGGCTAATACTCGATAGTGAACAAAATCCCTCCGTTATGTCTGCTACTCTGAACCTTCGACCTGGCACGCACCACTTGAAATTCATTGTTGATGGAACAATGCGCGCTGCAGACAGTCTTCCGACTGCCGTCGACTTCACTAATCATCTGGTCAACTACATTGAAATAAGTGCAGATGATGCCCATGACAAGGACTCGGGTGTTCCATCCGGAGCTCACACTCCACACACGTTGCCGGATGCCTCTAAGCAGGATCCAGGAGATACCGAGGCCCACCCTCTAGAAAAGGAAGAAGGCGAGGAAGAGGTTCCACCCGGTGATTTCGGTGATGCCATTCCTCAATTCCTCGCCGATCTAGATAAGGAAGAAGATAGCCCGGCCTATGTCCAGGCCGCCAATGTCATTGGGGACACGGCTACCCCTCCCAGTCTGCCTCTCTTCTTGGGCAAGTCAATTCTCAATGGCACAACCCCCATGAAAGACGATAGCAGCGTTCTGAACTATCCGAACCATACTGTCCTCAACCACCTCGCCACGAGCAGTATCAAGAACGGTGTCCTGGCTACAAGTGTGACAACCAGGTATAAAAGAAAAGTAAGTTACTGCTTTAAACACTTTTCGTGGATTAACTAATCTCGTGTTCTGCAGTATGTCACGACCATTTTGTACAAACCGACTGGCGATATCACAGAATGAGCCATGTCCGAACATATCGGCGGTTTTTCATTGCATACAGACATTCTTTTGCCGAATACTGCCTCGGTCATGTTGTGGTCTGTTCGATCTGCAGAGATAAAAAGATCTGCAAGCAATTTCCTGTCTTGTCCGACTCATTGACCCTCGCCAGCCTGCTTCCTGTCTGTCCAGGTGTTCTCGAATTCCTCGTTCATGATGGCAACTAGATCCTACTACTAGATCACCCGGTCATTGACTACAACCAGCACACATGAATGTGCGTTGAGCGATCCGTCTCAGTGAGGAGATGACCACATATTGCATACTTTCTCAGGCGTTACTTGTTGGGTGTTGGGAGAGGAATTTGGGATTGTTCATGGGGAATTGATACAGCTGTACAGGCGCTTGGATTTATGCAAGGATATTACAAATGCCTTGGAAACCCACTTGGGATGAGTGGTGAATGTTGAATAACTTTTTCCAATCAATGGATCTAACGGAATTCAAAAGGATATCAGATCTGACTCGCTCAATTCATAACACATGATAGATATAATTTTTGGGTTCAGACAAGACGTCCATATCAATCCCGCCACTTCACAAACACTTCATCCGTACGGAACCGCTGGGTACAAGTGCTCTCACTCAATGGGGTCCGGAATCCGGTCCCGTATGCCAGCATACCAGCCTGCGCAATCATAATCCCGTTATCGATGCAGAACCGCTCATCCGTGGCATAGACACTCCCACCGCGATCCCGTGCCATGATACCCATCATCTCCTGCAAACGCTCATTCGATCCAACACCACCAACAATAAGAACCTGCTTCGATCCAACATGCGCCATTGCGCGCTCGGTGATCTCAACAAGCATTGAAAAGACAGTTTCCTGGAGAGAAAAGCACAGATCTGCGCGTGTGGGCTTGCTTTCCAATGACTCGTCCGCAGCGGTAGTAGAATCAGCCGTTTTCTGCTCATCTTCTCGCGCCTTCTCTTCCCCGCCTAACCCCCATTGCTTAGCGAGCCCATCGATCGCAGCCAGGATCCCCGAGAATGAACAGTCCATGCCCTTCACGACATAGGGTAGATCGACTAGCTGCTTTCCTTGCTTCGCTAGCTGTTCAATGTTATATCCCGGGGCGGGGTCGTTGGAGATGTGCAATGTGCGCGCGAACCGGTCTAGACAGTTTCCTACTGCCATATCGAGGGTCTCGCCGAAGATGCGATACCGCTGCGAGCTGTACGCAATGACTTGTGTGTTACCACCGGAGACGTATAGGACGACTGGGTTTGTTGCGCCGGTAATGAGACGGCCCATTTCGATGTCTGGAGATTCACATTGTCAGCGGTTTGTTCGAGTTCCAATGCCAAATAGCAGGCACTGTCTATAGCAGGTGTGTATGGATACGTACGTCCAACACAGTGGTTTACTCCGACTAGCTCTTTGCCCCAAAGTAGACTCAACATCCGCGCGGCGATCACCACACTCTGTAGCGGGGCACCCATTCCGGGTCCCTTGGTGAAACAAATGCAGTCCACATCGTCGACGGTAACCTTCGCTTCTTTGAGAGCTTGTTTGACCAGCTTCACAACCCATGACCGGTGATGGCGCGCTGTATCCTTGGGTAGGAAGCCCTCGCCTGGCGGGGAGACATAGGTGTGTCTGATATTGGCGAGGACCTGCGGGGGACTACCATCCTTGGGATGCAGCATGATGCCGATACCCAATTTGTTGGCGGAGCCTTCCATACCAATTGCGATCATGATGGGCGGTATTTCAAGGTATCAATGAGAGTGTGTCAGTTGAAAGCCAATAGAATCATACGCAATGTATGAGACCTCTGAAGTCTGCTATGATTTTCGTTATCGTTATCGGCGTTAAAAGCGGCACCCGTCGGTTGGCCCGAACTAAACCCGAGCTACCCTTCTCGACTTTAGTTTGCATACTCCCGACTCTCTTCTTCTTTCCCCTCTTCTCCATTATTTTCTTCTTCCCTACCGGTATCCACTTCATTTCTTCCTTCGTTTTACACCCTCCTTGTACCCCTGCTTTCCCTCCCGTGGGATCTCCCCCGTCATGTCTTCGACAGCCCACTTCCCCGACGCCGAGGGCTTTCAACAACAGTCTGACAACTTCATGTCATGGTTGCAAGCCAGCCCCGGTGTGCAACTCAACCCCAAACTCAGGCTCGCAGATCTTCGAGCCACTGGAGCGGGTCGTGGTGTCGGTAAGTGTCCTAAAAATCTATTCTCCAACCACACAAAAGCGTCTACGGATTCTTCCCAAAAATGAGAGTCCTATAATTGTCATAGCCAGTCACTAATATATTACTTGACTCTAGTGGCACAAAGCAACATCTCGGAAGGTGAAGAACTGTTCTCGATTCCGCGCGCCATGGTCCTCACCGTGCAAAACTCAGAGCTGAGGACCCTGCTCGGGGAGAATCTAGAGGAGCAGATGGGTCCGTGGCTCTCCCTGATGCTGGTCATGGTGTATGAATACCTGCAAGGAGAAAAGTCAAGATGGGCTCCGTATTTCCGGGTTTTGCCTTCTCGTTTCGACACCCTGATGTTTTGGTCGCCTGCCGAGCTGCAGGAGCTGCAGGCTAGCACTATTGTCGAGAAGATTGGTCGGTCAGGCGCCGAGGAGTCGATTAGGAATTCCATCGCTCCTATTTTGGCAAAGAGGCCGGATCTCTTCCCTCCTCCTCAAGGTCTTGCGTCTTGGGAGGGTGATGCTGGTGATGCTGCCCTTATTCAAGTGGGCCATATCATGGGGTCCCTCATTATGGCCTATGCTTTTGACATCGAGAAGTCCGAGGATGATGGTGACGAGGGAGAGGCTAACGACGAGAGTTACATGACTGATGACGAAGAGGAGGAGCAGCTACCTAAGGGTATGGTCCCGCTCGCGGATCTGCTTAACGCCGATGCGGACCGAAACAACGTGAGTTTGGATACGATATTATTTATTCACCCTCAATTCTAACTCTCTTTCATAAGGCCCGTCTCTACCAGGAAGAAGGTGCCCTAGTCATGAAGGCAATCAAGCCAATTCAACAAGGCGAGGAAATCTTCAACGATTACGGAGAGATCCCCCGCGCAGATCTCCTCCGCCGATACGGCTATGTGACCGATAACTACGCTGTTTACGACGTACTTGAGCTATCATTGGAAACCATCTGCGAAGCCGCAGGGCTTCCTAACGCAGATGTCGAGTCTCAGCCCCGACTTGAGTTCCTCGCAAGCCTCGACATCCTCGATGACGGCTATGTAATCCCCAGACCTGTCAACGCCAACCCGTCTTTGCAAGACATACTGCCAGCCGAGTTGGTTGTCCTCCTGGCCACGCTGACTCTCTCCGCCGAGGAGTTCAAGCAGCGCGTGTCCAAGGACAAGGCTCCTAAGCCGGCCTTGGGCGCCAATTCGACTGCTATCTTGATCAAGGCGCTGCAGAAGCGACAGGAGCAATACGCTACGTCCCTGGCCGATGACCTCCAACTTAGGGCTTCGCTTTCTCCGCTGCCTGAGACTGGTGACGTGGATGAGGGGGCTCGTCGCGTACGGATGGCCTTGCAGGTTCGCATTGGCGAGAAGGAGGTCTTGCAGGCTGTCTTGGGTATGCTGCAGCCCGCTACTTCTAATTCATTGAAACGTTCCGCCAACGGCGATGATGGCGAATCGCGCCAGTTCAAGACGCAGAGGGTGTGAGAGCCTTTTGTTCTTGCGTCTATTTACTACGGCCGATATCAGTCTGTTCTACTGAACCCAACAGAACCAAAAAAAAGTGCTTCTTGCGAGTGATTAAATTGTTTTAGATTTTCTGAATGTTTTTGAGCCTTTTTCTTTGCCCTCCCATTCGTCGCTTGCATCATAACTTCGGTTATCCATCATACAAAGGCTGCCCGACACCAGCCAACACCACCAAGATTCGGGAGAAAAAAAGATACTATGTACATTAACAAATGCAGACGCGCTCAGCCACGAATGGCTAGCACCTGCGTCGAAACGAAATGTCGAGAAAGAGATGTGTGAGAAGGTGGGTGGAAACGCGGCGGGAAAAAAAGAAGAGAAACAGGGCATCAAACCAGCCAGCCCGCGGAAATCATCGAAACATGAGGGAGTACTAAAACTACAGGTGTGGTAAAAGGGGAGGGGAGACAAGGAGACGAAGGGATGAGAAAAACAGCGCCACGAAGAAAACGCCCGCCAAATGCTGTGAAAGATGAAAAAGGGAAAAGAGTCGTTCAGGTCTCTGACACCGCCACGGCACCTGGTCCGAGACTCGATCCCATGGAGCCAGGGTGTTGACCATTTTGCTCCAGCAGTCGTCGCTGAGCCTGTGCTTGGGCTGCCTGTGCTTGCGCCTGCGCATGAGCCTGGGCAGCCACTGCAGCCTGTTCGCGCGCCTTGGCCATGGTGATAGCCCGGTGCTGCATGATTTGAATGCTGTACGCATCGGTATCATAATCGTATTCATCGTCGGAGTCTTCTTGGTCGAACTTGAATCGGTCGGCCTTGATTGGGTCCATCTCGACTTTACGGGCTCCCATGTTTCGACGATCGATCATCAACCGACCACCACGTCCAATTCGTCGTCGGAAAGATGGCATACGGTGTGGTTCGTCATGCAGTTCCACGGCGTGCGATGCAAGCTTGTCTCTGGAGAAGAGCGGGCTAGTGACGTCTAAGGAAGTATCCATATCACCAGATGATTCTGACGATGGAGGGGTGGGCAACTGTGCCGTGAATGCGGGTCGGAAGGTAGCCACATCGAATGTCCTTTCTGGAGAAGGAGACAGTGGTGCACGGGTGTGATCCACGTATCCCTCGTTCCACTTGATGTGCTTCGTGATGTTCTGCTTGATGTCGCGCAGAATCTCGTTCTCTTTCTCGGCCTGGACGTCCTCCAGTAGCTGCAAATCCTCTGCGCCCTGCCCAGCTTTGAGGGGCATGCGCAGTTGAGGAGCATTGGGACGTTGAGGCGGCATATCGAGCACCCTCTTTTTCGGCTATGGAGCATGGTTAGCATATGCATATATTGAGCGATCACAATGCCCATGCTTACCTTTTGGTTGATGAGATCCTCATCATCGTCCTTGATGTTGAGCTTGCGCTTCATCTCCTTGACCTCAGCACGTTGCTTGAAGAGCTGTCGCTCCATGGACAGCATTTCCCTCCGAGCAATTTCGCGCTGGCGCACCAAAGCAACGAGCTCGCGAGCATCTTCCAGCTCTTTGCGAAGACGTCTAAGCTTTTCGGCACTCTGCGCATCTCTACCACGAGTCTTGCGGATCTGGCGAACCTCGCGTCTACGGAAACAGACAAATGGATCACTGTCGTCGGTGTCTTGGCCAGTCTCGAACTGCGGGGATTGAAGTTAGCGATGCTGCATGGCCAATGGCATGGGACAATAACGTACCTTAAGCTGTGGTACGAGTGCGTTATTTTGGACAGCCATCCGACGCGACTTCCAGTGGTCGTATATTTCCTTGGCAAAAATCTTCATGGGATCTTCTAACGTGGCATCCATCATGTCTTGCATCTCTGCAAAGGATAACACTGGGGGATTATCGATTGATGCGTATGGCTGCTTCATCTGCGCCGTCTCCTCAAAGAAATTCATGACCTCCTCAAAGATATCCTCTGTACAACGACCAGCAGATGGATCGCGCTTCTGGTTCATGATCTTAAGGAAGACATCATCTTCCTCTGTCATATTGTACGGGCATCCGCAACAATCCTCGACGGTCGAGGAGAAGCGAATGTACGTCGCAGGTTGCGAGAAGATGGGAGGATAGAGTTCGTCATATTGAAGATTACTGAGAATGGTCTCGGGAGTAGGGATGTGTGCCTCGTTTACTTTGCCCTGGGCAGTGGCATTAATTGCGCGTTGCAGGTGAATTTCCTAAGACGATCCGAGGTCAGCGCGAGTCATTTTATATTGGGGTGAAAATTTCGTGTCATTTTGGCGATACTGTCACGTGACTGGTATAGGGATGAGGCTAAAATTAGGGACTCACCGACTCCTCGGCCTTTTCGACGCCGGTTTCGATCTGCTGTAGAGAGCTCTGGATTTCATCGTCGATGGCATCGATCTCTGACTCCCGGACAACGGGGATGGATGCCTTGGAGGTGAGCTTTTTAGGGCGCGTCCTCCCCAGGCCCCCGTACCGAGTCATAGCGTCGGGACGCGCAATAGAGCAACGACCATGGGCGGGGACGGGGTAAGATGGTAATCAGAATAAAGGTCCGTTCATGCGCTTTCTCGTAGACGTATTTTTGAGATGAAATTCGATGGAAGGGGGGAGATATTGACGACTGAAGATGGGGTGATTCACGGCTAGCGGTTGGGTTGACGTTGTAATGTCAGCCGGCGGTGGCCTGTTTTGGCCGAGTGCACGGCCTCAGGGGCTCGCTTGCCTGTCCGCATCCGGTTAGTGCGGGGCTGGGCGATATCAGATTCCCCGGGCCCTTGGCAATAACAACTCTTCTGCCTCCTCCTTGTGCTGTCTTGCTTGATCTGTCTCCTTGTATTTGGTGTTCCACTAGTTCCGTGACCTCTATTTTCTTTCTCCATTGCATAAACCGCCACTGCACCTCGTCGCTGTATCTCGTTTCCCTCTCCAACCATCCATCATGGACCAGCCGCCCTCCCCCAATGAGCCCAACGCTGCTGCAATTTACGATGCGCGGAGACGCCGAGGCTCCGTGGGTACCACCCAGCTCTTCGATAACATTGTGTCTACCTCCAACTGTACGTTCTCCCCGGTCGGATATGGTGTCAAGGTGATGGATCGGAGTTGTGGCTGACTTTGCGACAACAGTCAACCGGGACGAGGTGGATCGCCTGCGCAAGCGCTTCATGAAGCTGGATAAGGTCTGTTCCGCGCGACGGACTGTCAGAGGATATTTTAGCATACTAAACGGAATATAGAATGCCTCCGGCACTATCGACCGTGATGAGTTCCTCTCCCTTCCCCAAGTGTCGTCCAACCCGCTCGCCACGAGGTTCGTTGCTCCCCGGACATCCAATCCACACCCCCACATACGATCTACGATCTACATACATATTATGACTGCATTCTAACCTATATTTATGATAGAATGATTGCCATCTTCGATGAAGACGGTGGCGGTGACGTGGACTTCCAGGAATTCGTGACCGGCCTGTCAGCATTCAGCTCAAAGGGCAACAAGCAAGAGAAACTGCGATTCGCATTCAAGGTGTACGACATTGACCGTGACGGCTACATTTCCAACGGCGAGCTGTTCATTGTGCTGAAGATGATGGTCGGCAATAACCTCAAGGACGTGCAGCTGCAGCAGATCGTCGACAAGACGATCATGGAGGCTGATAAGGATCAGGATGGAAAGATCAGCTTCGAGGAGTTCACGGATATGGTTGAGAATACAGACGTGAGCCTCAGTATGACACTGAGTATGTTTTGAGCCGCTTTGTCTTGCTGGGAGGTGTTCGTGCTGACTATGGGCCCAGATCAAATATGATTGCCTTTCTCACTGGTTGAGTGGCGATGTATTCAGTGGATGGTGTTTATTCTTTTCTTGGTGCTCGGCTTTCTCTTTCTTGGTCTCGACATGACATGACATGACTCAATGATCAGCGACGTGTTTGTAGTTTATTTTCTCCCGATATGGGAAGGACATATGGAAATTATCTCCCCATGACCTCTTTCTCCTGGCTATCTTTCGTCGCGCTGTTTTCCGTCGGCTCAGACACCCAGTGTCAATGGTGGTGCATAATATTTCCTGGGGAAGTACATGCGTGGCGAACCGAAGTATATCAAAGTATAGTATCAGCCACCCCAACCCCTTCCCTGACTATACAACAGCACCCTCCCCAATTCAACAATTCAACAACTCTACTTCCAACAAATTCCCTACACATCCCGGTCCCTACCTCACATCAGCAAATCTGGCCAGCACACACTCCAACCTCAACCCAACAAACAACAACCGAAACAAAGCCTTGACGTTTCAGCCGCATGAGGGACAACCCCCGTTCTCATCCGGACTAACCCTGATTACCCACAACAAACTAACCTCGGCAAACACCAGTTCCCCTCCCTCGAACATTTCTTTCCTTCTGGGCCGCAGTCTCGTGGACCGGATAACTCCCAACCAACGAGTTGGGTACGGGAGCAGCCACCATGACAAATCCTTGTTCGCCCAGCACTTGCGGATGCAGATGGTGCATCTTGCGTCTTATTATTGCCTTAGCCTCTTGCAGCATACACCACACACGCACACTCTCACCCAATTCTGCTGTTCTTTGTTGTTCTTGCCGTTCTCCCGACCCTCGGCTCCCGTCCCATCCCTGTCTGCATACATATGTAGTCTGTGCATGTGGCCACGCCGGTATGTATATAAAGAAATGAAACGCGTGGAAGGTAAAAGGTAAAAGGGTAGGTATACTTTGGTATACACTGTGTATACCATCGGGTGAATATAGTGTCTACGCGGATTGTATATACATTCGTTGGTATATACATCTGTGACTACTGACTACATATGTACATATGTACACATGTACCATAACTACTTAGATGGTGTGTATTGTATCTCGATGCCACAACTATTATCTACCATTCCCATCATCGTGCACCCCTCGGGATGTCCGTGCTCTGACTGGGCAACCGGACTGGATGAGCGTGGTGAGACGATAATTTCGGAATTCCGAGGCACTGGATTCGCTGGGTCTGCAGTCCGAGATGGAAGTCGTACAGTACTGTTGTTTCGAGGGAATGGTGGTCGTATCTTTTTTTAATAGAATTTCTTATCTACGGGGGTAGGGGAGGAAAGGAAGGGTAAAGAAGGAATAGAAAGGGAGGGTATCACGTTAAGTTCGGTTTCCTTGCCCTCTACATAAAACATCCGATGTAGGTGCAGTAGTTTGTGTTTCAGGGAGATTTATTCCCTACCTCGGGGGTTTACGCCTAGTCTTTTGACGGGATTGGGAAAGGGAGATTCCGGTCTAAGCTTTTTTCTTTGGCTTCTAAGATTAGATATTGCATATGTAATGTTTCGTCTGACATGTTTGAGGATATCTAAACCTGAAACAGGGTGTAGGTAACTATGGAGATATAGTTTCTTTTCCTAACAGTATAAAGTACGTCAAAAGGCCGATTGTTTCAACATAGGATACCCTTTTTTCGCCCCGTTACCAATGTCCAAGCCCACCTGGACATAATACCCAGTTCCTCGTGTTTTGTGCTACCGGCTGGTCTATCCAACGTGTCGGGCTGGTATATACCGAGACCATGATCTAGAAGTCCGAGTACACGCGAGTCTATATGTCTGGCCAATGGTTTATTTTCTTCTATTTATTTGTATATTTATTGTTTTTCTTCAAGGGAAATTGATTTATTTCATGTCGTACATCCGCAGATTGCATCATCCTATTCCTTTTGTGGACGATTCGAAGTCTGCGTATCTTTTCCGTGGTATTAAATATACATATTCAGTACAGCGTACCCTCACGAGTACGATCTATATAGATAGGTTAAATGTTTAAAGGGAAACTTAATATGTAGATCATTCGAGAGAAGTATAACCCTGATCTTAGACCGTAATCAGTGGATTGTCTCCTCGAGTGTCGGAAAGGAATACAGAGATTTAAGGTACATAGTAAACAAATACCTTTGTCCCGGTACTTAGGGAGTACAACATACAACATAGTATTAAATGATAATTGCTTTTCTCCCCCCTTGAGACCTGAGCAATCAGAAACCCGAGGAAAAGGAAACTGACGTATGTAGGTGGCCGTCAGGGTGCAGATCCAAGCGATGCTCCACTATTTGAATTGATTTATAGCTACCATCTTAAGGTAGTTTCATGTAGAGATGCAATAATCAGATGACTCTAATCTTCTATACTAAGTATTATTATTGTATCCCTATTATTATCTTAACATATCAGCCTCATGCATCTCCGCGAGGTTCCAGCAGCTGCCCGGCTAATCTCCCCGGAATGTAAATAGCATCCCCTTTTTTTATTTCCCAACTATTTTGTCTAGTTACGTTTAGTTGCGTTTAGTTATACTTTTGACTTTTGCTTTTTCTTTTTTTTTTTCTTTCCCTTTCCACATTCTACGCAAGGGGAGAATATTTTGTCTCATGTTTCCTCTCCTTCATTATCAGCCCCAGGCAACATAGAGTGTTACACACCAGAACAAGAGAGTGAGAGTGTTAGAATAAAAAAAAGAAACGAAAATATATACCACCTGACCTTAAGAGCTGAACTAAATTAATTAAATAAAATAAAGAATAATAATAATAAGAAAAACCATCTATTAAATCCAAAATGACACCAAATCCCTCGGGGCCAAGAACCAAAGCACCGGGTTCCCGATTATCACGCCAAATGGAGTTTAGGTGTAGATCCTCGATCGTCGATCATATTATATGGCTTTAGGGCTTATTTGTATATTTTGTATTCGATATTTTATATATTTTCCATTTTATATATTTTACATTTACCTTGGATCCTCCGTATTGGATGCTATATTTTGATTCTATGCCCGGAGCCCTTTCTTGTTACCCCCTTTGGTCCTCTTTTCTTCCCATACTACCCACTCTTATACCCTTTTGATACCCTTTTTATATACTATACTAGACCCATTCAAGGACCGGACTATACCTATACCTGATCTATCTGACTGTGAAGACTTTTCTCTTCTTTTCGGATCCATCACCCTAATATTTCTATCTAACTACCTGACTTCGCCCTTTCCTGCCTAATTACATATAATTCTGGTTTTTCGTTTTTCCCCCTTCTTTCTTCTCCAGCCTTTTTTTCCCCTTAATTTTCTATTCATTGCAATTATTGTGTTAATTTGTTTTCTCTGTTACTTAAATCGGTGTCGCAGCTGCGTCAGAGGACAAGATTTGAATGTCTACTTGAACCGCAAGGATCACCTCTCATCCTTTTCTTTCCTCACTCTCTCCCCCCACCCCCAACAAGGGAAAGACTTCATCCGTGGAAAAGAGTTTCCTGGAATCCATAAAATCATCCAAGCTGGCATCCTACGCAAGCCCACCGCTGTCCCCCAAGCATTGGGCTGAGCTTGATCTGCACCGATCCTGGGACAACCTCATGGATGGCGATCAACGTATGAAGCAGAATGAAAGGTCAATGTCTCGGTCTGGAAATGCCGCTCGCAGAGCACCTGGTCGTGCAACAGATGGTTTTGACCCGGCCATACAACCACGTGGAGACCAAACGGGGATGTCGCAACCCCCGGAGCAAGTCCCAATGTCCTACGACTACGGATACACAGGCAGCTCCTTCCACGGCGGTTCCCTGCAGTCGAACGAATTACAGAACTACCAACCCCAGGACTATGCACGGGCTCAACGGCCTCAACAAGTGCCGGCTATTCAGCACCAGCGACGGCGCGCGCCACCGCAGGATCCAGCTGCATTCTCACCCTATGACTCTACCATGCTGTACGGGTTCGGTCAGCAAGGTCCAGCCCAAGGACACTTCGAGGTTGTGCCACAGTACCAGACACGGCAGTCTGCAGCTATCGATGTCCTGTCGAACCAATTTGCCGTTCCACAGTATTTTGCGCCAGAGGAATCTGCAGGGTCTGGGGTCGCAGCACTCTCGCCTTATCTAAATGCGCAACTCCAGCCTTATAACCAAGGCCCCATGGCACGCCCGAACACCACCCAGTCCTTTTCTGCACCCATCTCTGATTTCTCTGCAATCGGGTCCGGGTCCATGAACCGCTTGGATCAACCCCAAACAGAGTCCCAGCAACAGCAGTCGGATCAGCTCAGCCTGGAGGAGGCCATCGGACGATACCAACGCATCCTGCGCCGCACTTTTGATCAAACGCGAGCCGGAAGATTGGTAGAGGCCGGAGGATCGCTACTCGAAATTTCTGAATGGCTTGTGACCCATGCACGGGATCTTGGTAAGATGCACTCTTTTTCAGTTTCTTATTGTTTCCTTTTTTTTCGCCTCGAGAAGACAGAGGAGCAAGTGTCCACACTTTGTTATGACTCTCCTCGCCTAGTAGCACAGAAGTCGCACTTCGAACTGGATCCTTCTTTTTCTTGTTCTTTTCACCTAATGTCTGTCTCGGAGCCTGCAGGCGCGCGTCATGCAAGCATCATCTAACACCTTCATGGGTCTACAGTGAGAGGCTAATCCTTCTGGTCTGATATGTAGGCCTCCTCCATGACGACAGCGTCCAGTACCCCGACCGTCTGAAGCTATGGAGCGAATTCAACCTATGTTGGCTAGCCCTCTGCCAAAAGCAAAAGGACCTGGTGCTAGAAGTGATTGCGACAAGTCAGCAACCGGCGAATACGAGTCTAATTCGACGAGGTCGTATGGAGACTATGGGAAAGGACCTCATTCAGCTTTGCGATCAACTTGAACCCCACGGGTTAGTGGATTACCAAATGGGCATGTGGGAAGAGGAGATACTGTCCGGTGAGTTTGCGCTATACTCCAATGCACCTATTTTACCTCCTAATCAAACCTCAGTGTTAGGGCAATGCCTTGATCTCATGGATAGTAGACCCGACCTCCACCACATCCCTACTAGACCCGAAGCCACGGCAGTACCACGACCATGAACCAAGTCCAAAGGAGGAAACAGAACAAGAGCAAAGAAGCGAAAAAAAAAAAAAAAAAAAGAAAACTGCAAAAAAAGGAACGTACCAAAACGTCACATTAATTTGGACCCACTCCCAAATAAGAAAGACACGACTGCGCCATGACGATCGGAGACTATACGCAAGCCAATATCACCCAAGCGCTCCCGCCACGGGGAGGCTATTGCCTACTAGCGTCGCGCCAACCCCGATGTTGATATTTGACATCGCGAAGAGGTAACCTGTCACCTCTCACCTCGTTGGGCACCAATCAATCTCCCATTTTCTCCGAGACATCGACTGATCCCCTCCTTCCGTCTTCGGTCATCGGTCTTCCGTTCCCCTGTGAGAGGGACGATCACTTGCTGGCTCTCTCTTGGCCATAAGCGCTTGATCCTTCCAATTATACCTATCGCCTATGGTACTCGAGCTAACGAGGTGGCTGCCCGAAATACGGAGTACATTGTCGATTCGCTATAATCATTTCAACTATCACCTCATCACTCGCCATCAACCACGACCACTATCACTATCATCACAATCTTCCACTTCCCCGCTTACCATACCCTAATGACGAATCTGACGAGTTGTACATAGTCTCATGGTCTCTGTGGGTGGTTTTCTTTGGCTTATGTTGTTTCCTATCATCTTCCATCTCCTACCACCATCTCTATTTGTATTGAAACGATCTGAACTGGCTTTGCATTGGGGCGTGGGCAACGTGGAAAAGGACAAGGGGTATCTGGCGCAAAAATGGAACGGGGACCTTTGTGTTCCCGTTTTGGAATTGGGCTTGGGCTTATATCTCGCTAGCATACCCTTCCGAGGATTGGGATCTGAGACGGAGTCGATCTATTTGATATCACGTATCAACTATCTTCACTGTCCAGCATTTGCATATTTGGGTCATAGCAAGCTATATTAAAGGTAGAATTGGTAGTACTTCTTCAATCTGTAGGATATAGAGTTCAATCGCTCAACTCATGCCCTAATTGGTGCGTGATAGTCGGGTACGATGTTCATTCTGCTGCTATCGCATCCGTCCTGTCAGACTTGGTCCAATAAAATGTTCCGAATACCTCCAGGTGGCGTTTGAGCTCATTTGGTGTCCTCAATATCTTTTCCTGTGGCTGTTTTCTCGGTATGAGAAGCGGCAGGGCTAAAGAGGACGAAGTATACGATGAATTCACCAACGATCAATACTGGTCATCATGTATTCAGTGAAAATAGGATCGTGCCTCGAAATGATATACAACACGCTGATTTAATCATTCAACTCAAATTCAATGTAAAGCTTAGAATTGATGCCCCAGATGCATTGAGAGTACAGGATATAAAACAAGACGCGAACTCGGGGTGCCGTGGTGGAATAATACAGTATTGAAACAAAGAAATTGGAAATGCTCGAGTGATCTCGCTGACCACGTTAACGCTTGACCCAGGTAGGCATCTTGCGGGCCTTGACGTGACCGGGCTTCTTTCTCTCGACGCGACGGGCGTCGACCGTGATGGCACCGGCTGTAAAGAAATCCAGTTAGCAACCGCGCCAAGAATGGAACGAGATATAAAAATGGAAGCAAGAACATACCCTTCCTCAGAACCGGCTTCAACCCAGGCTCGTGCAACAGCAAAGCCCTACCAAGAGCCAACGTAATCGCCTCAGCCTGACCAGTAACACCACCACCCCGCACCCGAATCCAAGCATTATACTTATCCAAGCGCTGTGTACATCTCAGCGCCCAGAGCGCACTCTCACGATCATGAACCCGCTTAAACGCCTCCACCAAACTCTTCCCATTAACCAGCACCTCACCCTCACCCTCAACAAGCTGCACAACAGCCGTAGACTCCTTCCTCTTCCCCTTCCCACGAGCGCGCCCATTCTCATCCACCGTCCGCGGCACATTCTCCACCGCATACGGGTTACCAGGACGCAGGAACGCGCTGAGAGTATTGCGCACCTCGTCCGGCACCATATCGGGCTGGATGCGGTTCAGTCGCTGCAGGATCTTGACCAGGGACTTGTATTTCTTCATGGGGACGGGTTCGCCCACGTAGTCGCGGAACTGTGGCAGCTTGAACCATGCCATACGTGGTGCTTCGCTCGTAGCCACGGTAGGGAGTGAGGCGTGCTTCGCTTGCAGAGCTTCCAGCTTCAGGACGTGGTCGGTGAACCGCGGGCTGCCGGAGAAGTAGGATGGGGAGGCGGGGATGATGCGGGCGGGCTTTTGGGTGAAGGAGCCGAAGTTGATTTCTGGGGCGGCAGCCGCGGGGGCGGATTCGGCTTCTGTTGCGTAGGTGCGTGTGCGGAGGGTGTTGAGGGTTGTTCGGGGGGCTTGGAGGGAGGGTTTTGGGAGGGTTGAGGTTAGGCGGAGGGATTGCATCGCCTGTGTGAGGCTGTTGGGCTTGTGCCACGCCATGGCTGGTGGAATTGGCGGCGGATTCGGGGCTGGAACTCGGATCTCAGGTCCTGGATGGAGGCCGTTGACGGTCTCCGAGTGTCATGTTTTTTGTTGGGTCATGTGATACCCGGCAACATCTGTTCCTCCGGGCACCGAAGTCGTCCCGCCAGCACAAAATTCTTGTTTCGCCCCTCTCCTTTCTCTTCTTTTCTTTTTCTTCTTCATCTTCCACACATTATATTCAAGATGGCCTTCGGAAAGCTTTACGGTCTGCCTGTATGTTTTTTTATCTTCATCTCTGTTGATTCGATTCAATGTCTGACATTCCTCTAGGACAACGGTCGCACCCTCTCCATCCTGGTCGCTGCTAAGCACAACGACCTTGAGTTGGAGCTGGTTAACACCCAGGCTAACTCTGCCGCTGAGTTCAACTCCAGCGCTGAGTACCTCAAGATCAACCCCACTGGCAAGATCCCCGCCTTCGAGGGTGCCAATGGCTTCACTCTGTCTGAGACCATTGCCATTGCTGTCTATGGTATGTGAACATTTCCTGAGATACATTCCAGCACATCACTCGATCCATCTTTATGCCTCTCCTTCTTTATGATGAGATATCATTAGTTATCCCTGTCAGATTATAACAATTGTGTTATATTAACTGTTGAGAAAAAACAACTCTGAAAAAAAAAATTGGCTACCCCGCTCTGCGGGAAAATTTGGACTCGACCACCCCCTTTTTTTGCATTGGACACATTGTGCCATTGGCACCTCTGATTGCTCCATTGTTCCATCCAATTGAGTTTCAAAGCAACTTGGCTAACATGTCCTGTTCATAGTCACCTCCCAGAACGAGAAGACCACCCTCCTCGGCAAGACCAAGCAGGACTACGCTTCCATCCTCCGCTGGTTGTCCTTCGCCAACGCTGAGGTCCTGCCCAAGTTCGGTGCCTGGTACCGCCCCTTGATGGGTCTCGACGCCTACAACAAGAAGAACGTCGATGACGCCGCCAAGGCTGCCCTCAAGGCCGTTGCTGCCCTCGAGACTCACCTCACTGCCAACACCTACCTTGTCGGTGAGCGTATCACCCTGGCCGATATCTTCGCTGCCTCTCTCCTCACCCGCCCCTTCGCCACTGTCCTTGACAAGACCTGGCGCGAGGCCAACCCCGCCACCACCCGGTGGTACAACACCATTATCAACCAGGACGCCTTCAAGGCCGTCGTCCCCAGCCCCCAGTTTGCTGAGGAGGCCATCAAGTACACTCCCCCCAAGAAGGAGCCTAAGGCCGCTGCCCCCGCTGCTGCTGCTGCTGCCCCCGCTGCTGCTGCTGCTGCCCCCGCTGCTGCCCCCGCCGCCGAGGCCCCCAAGCCCAAGCACCCCCTTGAGGCTCTTGGCAAGCCTACTCTCATCCTTGATGACTGGAAGCGCAAGTTCTCCAACGATGACGTCCGCACCGTTGCCATGCCCTGGTTCTGGGATAACTTCAAGGCCGATGAGTACTCTCTCTGGAAGGTCAACTACCGTTACAACAACGAGCTCAAGCTCACCTTCATGGCCAACAACCTGATCGGTGGCTTCCAGACCCGTCTTGAGGCTTCCCGCAAGTACATCTTCGGTGCTCAGTCCGTGTACGGCGAGAACTACAACTGTGTCGTCTACGGTGCCTTCATGGTCCGTGGCCAGGAGTGGGAGCCCGCTTTCACTGTCGGCCCCGACTACGAGGGTTACGAGTTCACCAAGCTCGACCCCTCCAACGAGGCTGACCGCAAGCTCGTCGAGGACATGTGGGCCCAGGACGTCCCCGTCACCGTCGACGGCCAGGTCAAGGAGTGGACCGACGGCCACGTCTTCAAATAAGCGTGTTCGCCCCGATCTACCCTCCCCATCTCCTATAAAAATTTCATCCCCCAATACCCCGAAGGACGTGCTTTGCATGAAAAATACGATGTCTCATGTCCATTCACTTCTTTCCTCTGCCTGAAATCTTTTGGGTTTTTCCAAATATCTTGACCTCTGGTCTTACGTGTTGATGTTGAATCACGGTTATGAATACGTTGCGACGCGGAATGATGATCGACTGAGCTGGCTTGGGTTTTGCTAGTATGTCAATCCCAGCCAGTCAGGTCGCTGCTAGTTTAGCTCTAGCAATGAAAGAACAGAGACAGTTCTCTGATATCTTGAGTGCATATTTATTTCCTGTGTAGTTTTGAGTTTATCAGTAGTGTCTCGTAGAAAGAGCTTTTGGAACTATGCAGCTTTCTACATGTGTGCTTTTAGCCAGGTTATATGACCACATACATGCCTTCCCTTCCACACTCCGTTTGCTTGCATATATAAAGAGTCTTCCATCTTAACATTCGTTTGCTTTGGCAATTATTTGCCTCCGCCCTGTTATAAATAGCCAGCATAACTACTTGCTGCTTCTTCCTTCTACAACCATCATCTCACACGCATCTTCTTGTTTCTCAGCCAGAGCTGCCTGCCTATACACAAGCTGCCTATATACCTTTCCCTTGGGATCTTCATTTGCCAGTATGGACAGAGCGTCATCAGCCTCCAACTGCTTGAACCTTTGATGAACAGGACCATGACTCAAAGCTCTCTCGCCTTCTATGGGCATCATTTTCATCGGCTTTCATCATCCGTTACTTCCCTTTCTCGCCTTCTATCATCAGCCCTCAGTTCCGTTTCACAATTCACAATTCATATTTCACATCTACTATCCCCACTCTTCATGACTATATATGGGAATCTCGGTCAAAAACAGCTTCAGGCTGGCAAGGTCGACCGAGATGCCGAAGAAAGGATGTTCTATCAACATGCGCCTTGGAATCGTGCACCACCTGGGAATTACGGGATCTCGGCATTAATGGCTCGCCTGCAAGACCTCCTCGCCTCAAATGTCCGCCGCGAGTTCCCCTCGCTACGCATAACCTTTCGCTGCTGTCAATAAGCTTGTTAATACTTTAAAGGTACGCTCTGAGTGATCAAGAGGCTGAAATACTCAAAGAATATCTTGCAATCTCTGGGAGTTCAGCGAGAGACACCAGAGCAGCAGAGGCGGATTCTTCTAGATATTGTGTCGGCTTTTCAAGAGATTACACAGCACTCCCTTGCGGCAAATTATGGCGTCAATGATGTGTTCGATAAAGACAAGGATTCGCGCCTGGCTACATTGGTCTCTCCCAGGAACGGTATCTTTTCGGACAACCTCGCCCATTGGCTTCACACCTACACTTTCCGATCAAAACCACAAGTCCTCTCACTCCTGATCCATGGCTCCGAAGATTATTTATGTGGATATATAAAGACCCCCCAGGCATCTGATTGTCCTTGACGTTGGCTGAGAAGCGAATGGGGCTCCGGTGCGGTGAGTTACGCCCGAGAGTGATGTGAATGATATTTGACTAACAGTGTTACGAAGTCGAGCCAGCTGGACATTGCGGCGTAGCAAAGGACATCGCCAGATATCGCGCTAAGAGACGTGGACGGGACAAGCCCAGACCTTTCCTTCCCTTCCTTTGGACTGCAGGTGAACATACCCACCCAGGTTGTAGCGCAACAGGCTTGACCATTTCCGGGACCATTTCCGGGGTAAAAGTCACTACCTAGGCAGTCATGTGAGGGCTCGTTGGCCCTATGACCACGCTGAGACGCTGAGTTCCAACAGTACCTTTCGGCAAATCCACACCCAACAACAAGCTGAGCATTTCCCCAAGCGTAGGTGGATATGCCAGTACATTCGACGTCCTGCATCACGCCAGACTCCAGTGGTATACATTGTCGAGAAGCCAGAAATTTCATTCTAGGCTGGCAGGCCCAAATAGCCATGGCATTGTGGTAAGTTCTCCGATATACCAGTTTGAGCTTGATTCTAATCAGTTATTACTAGGCTCCCAGGTGCCCCAAAATATGTTCGTACTGTGACTACGAAGTTATGAAGTGTTAGTGTATTGCGACTGGTCTGCCTCAGCCCCGATCTGCTCCTCCACCGCCTCAGAACGAGGTTCGGCGCAATATATAGTTAGGCCCAGTCTGCACATGGATCGCGTCCATGTTCCTAAAATCCTTCTTCCCGGTACTTTTGACAGAGCTCCCCAATATATCAACCTTCGACCTGGGAGCTCGAGTCTCTGATCGTGATCCTTCTACGTTGCAGGAATGAGTGTCGTGTTTTTGAGCATCCTGTCAAGTCTCGACCTGCTTGGCTACCCTATCTACCTCTCCTACCTCTTCCACAACAACTCGGCTGAGCCAGTCTGCCACAGTAATCTCCAGAAGCTGCCAAAGTCATCGTCGAGCACAACCTTATAGTCTGCTTGGATCGAATTGGCACAACTTCACAGCGAAGAAGAGAGACGACGCAATACATGTGCGGACAAACGCAACCACCACTAGCAAACAAGCCGGACCTCGCAGCGGACAAGAGCCCGGCCAAAGCGATCGTGTTTCTGAAGACCTGTCCTGCGTCTGTATCATCCAAAGGCATCTGGCACCATATCTCATTCGTCCAGATCGGTGGCTGGGCTAAATTCAACTATACCGACGCATGCATCTCCTTGGGATGTCATGCAAATTGCCAGAGATGGCTAGCAAACGAACCCCGACCTGACCTGCTCTGTCTCAGTCATTCGGAAGGAATCATGGGCCATCTGGTCGTGTCATTCACCATGACGTATCCGCCATGTTTCTCTACACCTCACATACTTCCAAGTTCCGGACACCGCAGGAAAGCCTTTGAGAAACATCTACAAGCGAGATAGGACTCCCGACATAAGAGTGACAGCTTCATTTGTGGCACGGGTTTCCCGTGAAAGATCGAGGGCGGTATTTCTCCGGGACTTGTCCGCTCATTAGTGTTTGAGAAGCTATATATATACATATGTGTGTGTGTTGTTGAGACATCGCCAATCACTAATGGTGGTCTTCTCTCTCCAAACCATCGTTGTGTCAAGTTCAACCCGCACGAGTGAGCTCTGGTTGGGGCTATGGGAAAGGGAAATATCGAGATATGACTGGCAAGTGTCTATAACACGAAGACAATCAACCTGGCATCCAACGGCGGATGAGCGAGTCGACCAAAATCCTGAAGAGCACGGCAAGAACCAACTTATCTACCCTCGTCGACTGTCAGCCATTCGAGAACACGTCACGACTCATGATACATTAGTCGAGAAGTCAGAACATCAAAGCATTTCCAGACGCAAAAAAAGAAGTCTATTCTGACGGCAGAACTGGGTGCAGAGAAAATTATCCCTCATCCTCTCAGCTGTCGATTTTCACTGGGACAATCTGATGCCACCATCACCATGCCCGGTACCATGCTTGGCTGGCTGGCGATGCAGTCATGTGCCGACGCATGTATGAGTGAAAGTCCAGGACAACCCTCACATCGTGGCGCAGTTTGCGCATCCGTGTCGAGGCTGCCGGAGATGGCGATCAGCCTCTCCGAGTATACCATCAGCAGCGCAATACACAAGATCGATTTCGTGGCATGTTGGTGACAAGGCGCGACATTGAGCGGGATGCGGTGTCTCATATCAAACATAACTTGGAGCCGAATCCTAGATGTTACCATGGATGGATCTCTCGCACACAATCTATACGAGACGAGGCAGACCGTCCGCACCTTCTCTAACCTCTCGTTTGGTGGATTCTGATGTGAATCTCACAGAGTAATGGGGGGTAAGCAGCACCTGGTCGCCCTATCATCATCAAACACGGCCGGTTAACGTCGCTTGCTTGGTCTTCTCAACCATCCTACCCACCAAAGTATTCTCGGCTCGCTGACTCGGGGATTCCCGACTTAACTCGACTACTCAACTGTATCGTACTATACAATCCCCGAGTTCAACGTGGCCACCGTCTCCAGTTTACCCTCAACCTTCGTGGGCGTTTCCGCCTTCCAAAGGTCAAGGTCCTAATCGGGTCTTATCAGTCGCCCTGAAACAGTCGAACGGACCAATCGCCTACAATATCTTCTCCGAGGGCGTACCAAGTCGTGGGCTCTACGGGAGCTGAAAGATGGCTAGCAAGGGACGACGAAAGGGATTGGAGCTACGGGTATCCTGCCTTATAGTTCACTGGTACAACGGTG
This sequence comes from Penicillium dipodomyicola, assembly GCA_015585785.1. Taxonomy (NCBI): domain Eukaryota; kingdom Fungi; phylum Ascomycota; class Eurotiomycetes; order Eurotiales; family Aspergillaceae; genus Penicillium; species Penicillium dipodomyicola. Next base: position 504 of record JACSOR010000046.1, on the reverse strand, counting down.
TTATATATGGGCTAGGGCTCTTTATGATAACTTCTGAGTTGTCCAGACCTTCGAGACTGACCATTCTGATCTTTCGACTCCACTTCTTCCTCGCTTGGTTCCAGTCCGTCGCTGCTGGTGGGAATGGCTGTTGGTTAGGATACGCCTCTCCTATAGTCCCCGTTGCTTAGACACTGACCCTACGATCGACTTCCCTTCTTCCCAACTTGCTTCTTACCCGTCGCTGCTGGTGGGGATGGGTGATGGGTGTTTGTATGGAGGAGCCTCTTCTCACAGACTAAATTGCTTGCTGTTTCAATATCTTCGACGAGCGACAGCGTCGGGTCTCTGTGGGAGAGCTCGAAACTCTGCATGAAACACTTCCTGGAGTGGACACCGGAGCTCCTCGAAGAAGACATCGACGCGATGAACGACCTCCGGGAGTTAGTCCACAGAGCTACATCTGAGCGGTAGCACCCGCAGACTGTCCTAACGGCGAGAGCCATAACACTGAGGAAATGCGGT
>JACSOR010000045.1:0-98466 GCA_015585785.1 Penicillium dipodomyicola | reverse complement strand
GTGCAGGCACCTCTTCGTGGTGCTAGGGACCAGTATTCGAGTATTCAAGAGTACTCGAAGAAGCAAAGACCTGCGCACCATCTTGATGACGTATTTCGTATTTCGAATGATCGTCATTGGAGAAATAAAATGAGCCCTAGATAGAAGCAAACCAATATCAGAATCGTAACTTCAAGATTCAACCTTCGTTATCGAGTGCCGTATTCCCAACCCTCCTGTCTTCATGTTTTGCGGTCGGCTAGTCTTCCCGCCGCAATAGAATGTATCTGCCATCAGGGCGTGGAGCGAACAAAATGGTGAGTATTTTGGTGCGTCGTGGATGTGTTGACCGGGCGTTGATGAGCGTTGATGGTCGTTGATGAACGTTGATGGTCGTTGATGGTCGTTGATAAACGTTGATAAACGTTGATAAACGTTGATGAGCGTTGACAAACGTTGATGGTCGTTGATGAACGTTGATGGTTGTTGATGAACGTTGATGAACGTTGATGGTCGTTGATGAACGTTGATGATCGTTGATGGGTGTTGATAAACGTTGATAAACGTTGATGGTCGTTGATGAACGTTGACTATAGTATGGGCGAGGGTGTTGATGTATGTATTGTGGTATATGGCCAGGCGGTGAAGTTGAGTGATGGTCACTAGACTTTAGCAAAGCCCAACCAAGCCCATTTCTATGCACACAACTACGGTATTGGCATTCATAACCCTGCTGATTAATGTTCTTTTTTTATGCATGTTCTTGTCTATAAGCCCAGATCCCGGCCCGACGTTTTCCCTGGCCCAATCCGGGGGTTCAACTACTCCAAGAAGCAAGATATCAAGATTCAACGGCAACGACCTGGTAATAAAAGTCATGGAAACAATGGCTACACTATAGACCCGATTGCATAGGAATTACCAAGAAAAAGTCGAATTTGACCAGGGTTTTGTACTATTCTGGCACTTAGAGGATTCGTGAGCGTCAGCACATAGATATATATATTTCATGTAGACAGAAGTAGGTGTATCTTCCTGTTCAAGTATGACACTTTCATCTGTGGAACTCCTCATTTGTAGGCTTATAGGATTCAATTTCATGCCAAAAAGCTAGCTAAATTCTCACAATGAGTGTCCGTTTCCACAGAAAATTGATACTGGGAAAATCTGCATTTTTTACGCAAATGCCAAAAATTGGCATGTCTATATTGTTTTCGGCCCATTGGGCCACCAAGAAACCTCCGGGGGCTTCTACCTTAGGCCCATAGCCCATCTGCGGGTTGGGGTCGGGTTGGGCCTTGGGCTTTTGGGCCGGTCCGGAAGTCTACATATGACAGAGATAACACTTTCATTGTTTCATTCTGCACCATTTGGCATCACTTGCTACGATGGTCCCCTGGTGGTTACTCAGTAGAGTTCGCACACAGCCTCCAATTCGATTGAGCTCGTCCAATGCCAACACCAATATCCCTCGGTGAAGCTATATTAGGCAAAACACCCACGATCAGACCTACCAGGTGTAGAAGAAGCATTAAATGAGGAGCGCTCGAAATACATTTTGTTGCTTAGATAATTATGGTGATACGATAGACTGTTCCTCGCGTTGTCAAATTTGCCGCTTCAGGCGGCTTGCAAGTCACTCACTCCTACTCTGCTGTAGAATGCCTACATCCACAACGGTCGCGAGTCAAAGTGGATTCCTAATAAAGACAACGAAGCAATTGAGGGGCTTGGCTCGAAAATTTTCGATTGGCTGCTTCTACATGGGAGCCGTCGCAACCCCGTGAATAATCCCGTAAGCAACTGCGATTTATATCGCCTGTTCTCCCCCATTATCAACATCCACTACTGCACCCAAAGCGATCGCCATTTCTTTTTGGGCATAGTACCCGTGTCCACGCGATCGAGCATACTCTATTATGTAGAGAACATAGTTGCAGCCCGATCGGGTCTAGCAAGCGCCATCTTGACCAGATCTAGTAAAAACGATTCCGCCAGCATTTACGACGGACTTTGGTGATGCGATCTACTTAGATTGGAGCCGCAGCAGACATACGCGTAACCAATCCCGCCGAAAGCAATTATATAAATGCTGATTAGGGGTAGAAGTTTTAGCATAGGCTGTCAAAGATAGTCAGAGAGGTCGCACAGAGGATGGCTCTGAGTAAAGTTGTGCAGACATCCAACTCACCTTTACAAAGGATCTGCTTGAACAGTGATATGCCAAATGTCGTCTAGGGCACGGTAAGGTTTGACAAAATATATTTGATGCCCAAGGATAGGCGACGTAGGGGACGTAGAGAGTTCGGCTATTCCCTAAGAAAACCGCTTGCACGCGATATGTCAGAAGACGATTTCAGTGAGAGATACACGCGCTAGGGTTGACTAACCTGCAGATGCAGTGACATCCAGAGTAAATGGTCGTTGCACACATTGCTCCGGCTTGGATAGAAAAAAGCGTGCTTAGGCATCAGATCCAGCCAGCGTATATCCAAAGACACCACAACAGTTCTGACGTTGCTCTTGATGTAGCGTCGTGCATGTCCGGTTGATTCATTTTCACCTATTCGTTTCCGCTTGTTAGCTCCACCCGCTGGAATACATCGACCGGCTCAGCAACGCGGAGTAGGATCAGGTGAAACTATCGGACGGCATCTCTTTGCTCGTGCTCTCTAGTTGACTCGGCTATGACTCGACACCCTACTGTCTCCTTTTATCGGTCCGTACCTGATATGGCCAATGTTCATCTGTAGGCTCGAAATAATGGGGTCCCGCCTCACCTTCTCCTTGCACGCAGACTTAGACTCACAGCCTGCTCGTCGGCGAAAGTAGGACTCGTCCGCCATGAGTCAGACTGAAACATGAGCTCATCCCGGTGCCTGTCGAGCTGCCAGGCATCAAAAGACGTGAGATGCGAATCGAGGATAATGAGGATCACCCATTGGACGTCAGGAATTAATTTGATCCACAAGGAGGCTATTCTTTCGCAGTGTTCGAATGCCGAGACAAGGTGGTATAAGCCCATTGTGGCTTGAGCTTTGTATCGGGTAGACACACCAGCACATGACTGATGCACAGAGTCGACTGAGAGAAGGGCCGAGACGATCTGGACCTTACATTGGCTCATCGTCGATGCCACCAGTAGTTATGTGGAAATGATAGACAGCATGCGATCGCATCGGTATAGGGGAGTTCGAGCAGACAAGACATTTGCTCCTTCGCAATCGAGTGACGGGAATTCGAGGGGTGTCTGTTGTGCGACCCAAGTCAGCAAGGCTTGAACTATTTGGTCGAGTTGTTATGACTTACCTATTCATAGAGTTTGCAGCATATTCGCTTGAGACGAGACGGTCAATTAGCTTCGTGGTCATATCTTACCGACAAGATCACTTACAGTTGTCTTCATTGACGCAGTCACCATTCATGCCATTTGACATGATGTTGTATCCAGTTCGTCGCACTCTCCGGCTGTCGCTTCGAATAAGCCGCGCTGGGTGCACCGGTTAACTTCTGAGCCCCAAGGGCACGTGACGAACCCACCTATGACAAGAAATTGTACAGTCGTAATGGGATAAGACCTCGCGATGGGGACGGCGAACATCCCACCATCATGGTGTGGAAGGCGGTGAGGTTGACGCGGAAGACGCGATGGAGCACGCGTCGTAGTGCCACCTTGGTCTTCTTATCTCCGGTCCGGCTATAAAATGACTCCACAGGGATGTTTCACAGTGGCGATGGGCTGCTCCTGTGTACAATGGCATAAAAATTAGTAATGGTGTTCGTGATTTGGAGCACAAAAATTCGCAAACAACTGAATATAGCAGAAGGCGCGATGAATCACTCACATTACCAGGAAGAATGGACGTCTCAAGCTTCTATGTAGCGAAGCTCGCAATAGGATTTCCGCACCCTTTTATTGGCCCGCTCCTTTGATTTATATACCCCACCTATGGTATGCTGCGTAGCTTAGAGTGACGGGGCCAAGAATAGTGTGTAGGCTATGGCTTTGTATTGGGCACTAACGGGATGCTGAATCATCAGGGCCACTCTGGTGAGCTCTCAATGGTTCACTGTCAATCATTAGCCAGTAGACAGGAGAGACATTTCAGGACTCACATGCTCTGGTGGCCAAAACTAGGGACGAGGAGACGGCAAAGAGCTGTGGTCCTTGCGCTCGTGCATTGTGGTCGAATTTCCTCGGTTCTATTGAAATCGCATCCTCTTCAGGATCAGTAGAATTGAGACAGGTCAGGCTGAGATTCACATACCTGCGACGTGGATATTCGCGCTTTCTCTTGGGAATAAACACAGGGGCTGTACAATAGATCAGCTCAGTCGGCTGCTATAGCGGAGACATCTTTGCATTGACACTTGGACCAGCTAATCCAAAACTCGTATCTTTGATCGGCTGGCGTGAATGGCAGTGTATCTGGTGGGATTCATATCCGTCACAGGCTCTGGCTTGCTGGTCCACGATGTATTCTATAAATGTCAGTACAGTGGAAATTTTAGTATTGGGTCAAGGGGGTAGAACTTATCAAGTGACTCAGACACAAACCTGCTCGACTTTGCAGAGTCAGGTGAATAAATTGTAGAGCAAATGCTGGGGGTAGAGGACGTATTTATAGGCTTCCCGGCTCATCCTGTCGCCGAAGTGCGCTGCTTGGTAGAAAGCGCTAGGTACACCTCGTAATTGAGGCCTGTTAAAAACCCATGTCTTCCGTTTACCGCAACTATTTGCAGCGACGTTTTTAATGCATTTAGATGCTCAGCGAGAGACACGAACAAGAGTCGTGTTGAGCAACAGCATGCTGAGTTGGTCAAAAACCGGTGGCTGACTGTTGAATCCTTCACGTCCCTCCTAAAGTGAGGCACTGAGTATATTCAATCCGCAATGACAGGCTCATATTTCTTGTTCTGATACCTCACCTGTGAGTGACTCAACGTTGAATCACCGAAAAGAAATATGAATTTTTTTTTTAACCTCGCTTTAGTGTGGTGTTGGTTATGTAGAGCTATGGGTCTAACCGTCTAGACTGCAGAAAGCGAGGTCGTGCTCGACCCGTCAGCCCGTTGAAGCTTGGCCACACGTTGTCAACACTCAACTCATGTATGAAGACACGCCAATTTTTTTTGATTTATTTATTTTTCTGGTTTGTTTTCTTTTCCAACTTCTTTTTTTGGTGACTATAAGTTCTACAATATTCCATTTGTCGGATTTCTGAGGCGTTCAACGAAACGGAAATATGTTGAATTAGACTAGCAGGCTAGACTAATGCAGCATGAAGGAGCTATCCTGATCTACTGAACTGGAGGGTATGGGTGAGAATCAAATAAGTGAATTTGTCTAATCCAGGTAAAACCTGGAAAAAACTCTTTTAAATACATGCTTGGGACCCGGTTTGCTATGCCTACGGCATAGAAACCTCTGCCGATCAGGGGTAATCGACACGTGGGACAACAACCAGGTCAGAATTATGGAGTTTTGCGATGCACTTCGGGAATTGAATTTCCAAGAGAATAGAATTAAGGACAATTCTCAACAAAATAGGTGTCTGGTTGAAATATATATCATCAACAAACGTTGATCTCTGGCCCTCAACATCGTGAGGCTTGATAAGTTTCCCCGAACGACTATCCCTATTGTTGAATACACCGTCAACAGCCCGCCGAAAACTAAGAAAACTTTTGTCAAAATCTGACTGCATCAATTAACAGTTGTGGTAATCGTAAAATCCACTACATAGTCGCCTGCGTCTGCGCAGTCTATAAGAGACACTAAGGATCGATGTAAATTGTGTTAACCAGACCCGTGACTTTTTCCTGCGGACAAAATGGATGCCCCGAACAGCTCGCCACACCAGGAAAAAGAAGGAGATCAGCAGTCCAGGGAATTGCCCATCCTTGATGAGAAAGACAAACCACAGGAAAATTCTGACCATGTGCCATTGGTAAGTGAAATGATTTGGCTTCAAACGCTTTTGCTGACCATTGCAGCCCTCTCCTTCGCAGTAGGAAGCAGAAACAAGACACACCCTGGCGACCGAGCCCTTTCAACCTATTCTGAAGGTGCTAGCAGACCTCGAGAGCGACGATCCCAAGTTCGCCTTTCCAGCAGCTCGACTTGTCGGACTCTATCGACGCCTATGGGAGTCGTGCGTGTCCAAACACATCGATAGCCAGAAACTAGAGCAGGACAACTTTGTTTTGAAGGAAGCTGGTGCACACCTGAGAAAAAAGAGAGATGGTTTTCAGGCTCGCCACGACAAGCAGCTATCCCGGCTGCGCTTTTTTGAGCAGGCACTGGAACTATCTCGGGAACGACTGGCTAGTGTACTTGATGACTGGAATCACCCTTCCAGACTTAAACTCGCAGAGTTCTTGGATAACGCAAGAGGAGAATGAGGGATCGGCTACATGTATTTGGAATCATCTTTCCTATTGCTTAAAAGCAGAAATACTACAATGACGTCGGATTGAAGGAGAATCACACCATGAAAAGAAGCTTATATTCCTTGTGTCTGCGAAAAATCGCCCATCTTATGGACCAGTTTCAATTGCAATCACCCAATATATTATGCACAAAGAAACTCCGGATTCAGGGACAGTGTCGTCTGTAGCGTACCTAGCGGGGAAAGTGTCGATTGACTCGAGTATTATATAGGTTCCATACGAGGCCACAGGGACAGTCGGAAACTAGTCCCTATTGCACTAAAATCAGGCCGGGCGATTGTGTCTAGCAACTGTTCGCGTACCCGACAGAGATTCCCCAGGGCCGTTTCAATTCTGGGTAGGATAAACAGGCGCTCTCCTATCCTCTCGCCAGTTTTCCGGTCAAATCGCACTAGTCGAAACTCTATCCAGTGCACTTCTATAGGGAAAGCGAACGCTGACATGTAGAAGAACATGTCGCTAGCCTGAGTAGACATAGACAGAGGATCTGGACCTATCCACTTGAAGGCCGGCAGCTTGTCGTAAGTGGGGTGCAAAAAGCATTCGATCACGGAAGAACCTTGAGTCTCATATCCTGCAGGCTCGCCTTCATCCGAGGAAATCTGTCGAGCCTTACCGGGGTCGGTGGCGAGACAGGGGGGCGGCATCGGTATGCCAGAGGAGTCTTGCCAGATGGCGTGAAGGTCGAGATCCCAATCACAGTCTGCCAATATTAGCGCAAAACAACAATGAAACAACGGGTACAGACCATTGTTATTTGATTCGTTCATTTTTGTTCTAGACTCGCTGTCGAAGGCTGGTGGGAAAATACAGAAGTGTAGATAATAGCAATTTGACGAGGACTGGGAGGGACAGAACGTCAAAGGCTGAGCAGAATTTTTTTTATATCTTCAATTACGGAGTCAGGGCAAATTAGGCAGGCTTTATGGCCACATGCTATGTTCTCGAAAATCAAACGTTTGGTGTATCAACGGCTGTGAAACGTTGGCACCCCGTCACCAAACCCAACGGAACTTCACGGGCGGTGGTGTGAGGCTCTAAAAAGAGGGATGATATTTAGGACAGAAGGTAAATAGATAGCAGAACTATTCAGGAGTCATTGTCCTCACGAACGCTCGACAACACTAAGACTTCATCAAGGCCTATCAACATGGTAGGCTTGAGTATTGCTCGCTTGCAAGGCTGAAACGACGCCGTTACAAAGTGCTTGAGCTGCTCGCTTTTGATCCCACAGTATTAATGCCTGCTCATCGCAGAGCTGCAGAAGGATCTCGCTGTCGCTTGCTAGCCACTCATTTGACTCCTGAAGCTGTCGCTGCTCTTCCTCGAGTCGTATCTTCTCCGCAGATTTGACAACGTAGCATTCCCACAAGCAGAAGTACAGGTCGAGCAGTTTGAGGGCTGGTGTAGCCAGGGCGTCGTTGTAGTGGAGAAGCTTCATGAACTCCGCCGTAAGGGAACCGGGTGTGCGCACTGGAGCCTATGCAGTATCAGTGATCTGTTCCTTTGCTATCGAAGAGGGTCTGACTAACCTCAGCCTCGATGGTTGCAGCATCTGAAGATTGCTGTGGGTGGCTTTGCAACTTGTTCTCATCTTTTGGGTCTTGGGAAGCCCGGCACTGTCTCTTGGCTGGCCGGTCACACAAGGAAGGTGAAGTGGGTTGGTCCATCGTGGCCTTTGGAATGAAATGGAGGAAAAACTCTGTTCGAGAGCCTTTTATACACCGGCAAAGTCATACCAATACTCCTGTGATTGCATCCATAATATCCACGTTCTGATTTCCGACCGCATCTATTAGTTTTTAATTAGTTACCTCAACCGTTGATGCTCGATCTCACCTGTTGTACACCCAAATACTCAGTTATATGCGGAAATGGGTGACAGGTGAAGCCGTATAACAAACATTGTAGAAATGATCCTCTAATGGTAGTCTGCAAATGTACTTCTGATGTATGGATTCTAAACATCAATTATAAATCGTTGAAGTTTTACAGTGACATTATTGTTGTTGCAAAAGTTATGGAGAGGGGCATGCACAAAATTGATAGGGAGTATGTGGTATTGATTTTTAGTGACCTCGAGCCCGGCCAACCTTGCATATCACGGAAGCTAACTGAAATGAATACTATTACATCTTAGAGGCCACCGATCCTTCTCCTCGGTGACGGCGTCAAAGAGGATTGACGAGTGTTGCGGTCTTCAATCATGCTCTGAATGGCCCTTCGGATGCAGTGATTCCTTGCGAAATATAGTGATTTCTTCAAACTGCCAACCTTCCGTCTGCCATCCACCACGAGCGCTTTAGTGATAGGGAGATGTCCACGCTGGGCTGCCAATAACAAAAAATCTTCAAGCCACCGTTTTTTGAGACTGACATCAATATGGTCATAGCAAAGCAGAACCCGGCCCATCTCCAAATCAGTATCATGTATAACGGTGTATAGCACCGTGTGGTGAGTTGCGATCGTATTTTCGTTGATTTTCAGGTGTTCGTCTTGCTGCACCGAGAGTCTGAAGTGCTTGGAGGAAGAATCGGCGACGGGTACGGCGATGGCAAAGGCAGCCAGCATGAAATGGAATACGATGAACTTCATTTTAGGGGTGGGAAGGTGTAGGCTGTGTATGTTGTGGGTTGTGCTTGGGAAGTTGAGAGTGAAATAGAGGATTGAGCTGTGAAGTAGAGATTCCTTTGATATTAAAGTTTCAAGGGCTAGCCAGGAGCACGGTGCAATATTTATGTGCGCTGATTGATTTAGGGTTTGATTTTCTCTCCTAGAAAAAACAGTGGAGATAGGCAGAGGAAATCACCTAAATGGGATGTTATCAGCTGATTTCTCAATTCCTGCTTTTTTGCTAAAAGAAACCAAGTACGAGCTCCATCCCGTTCGCATAAATACCATCACTCGCACGTTCGGCACGGTGAACATGATCCGGGGAACCAACTTCCATGAGATAGTGAGCTGCAATTGGTGATGTCGATGGAGATATCAAAGACGGGTCTACATCCGAAAGTTGTCAGCTGGCATTTCTGGAATTACTTCTCCTGCGATAGATTTAATTAGCTTGATCGTTAGCAGGCTCTGGGACCCAATATATTACCCGGGAAACCTCAAAAGCAATTCTAGGAGCTGTTTATGTATCCCCTGGGAACTTTAATCTAGCTCCAGGACCATTCCTATATCTGCAAACTGACATTTACCCCTGGAGTCTTCCTATTACTTTCCCGCGTGAAGATAAGATTGGTGTTGGGCACACATGGACTGGATTTATGACCTATTGCACCCCTGGGACCCTATTTCTGGGTCCTAAAGTCACTCTTCTTCTTCTAATAGTTGGTGACAGAAATCAGTGACCAATACTGTATGGGTTCCAGAATGGTAATATAAAACTCTCCAGCTAACTAAAAACTATGAAACTGGCAATTTTGTAGGACATGCTGACAAAGAGTAATATGCACTCTTTTTTGTGAGGTGTCTGATATTGATGTCGTAAGATATTCTGGGTAAATACCCAGAAATCCACATGCAGATCCACCATATTTCTGACAGTTGGAAAAAGTCCTCACATCACAGCTTAATCAGACCTAAGAGCAGACCTAAGACAATCCATCACAGAAGCTGCTTCTGTGCTTCCAGTGTCAAGAGTTGCGGTTCCAAGGGTGATAGAGACGTCAACAGAGACGTGACTTCCAACTCCCGAGGTGGAGAGAGTCAAGTTCAACCATGATATGATGCATCTTTTATCCCTCTAAATGTATTTTTCTCTTTGGTATCCTGGTTTTGACTAGCATAATTCACAAGGCACGGAAGCAAGCCTTAGCATTATCCAAGTTTTTATAAGCATTTTCAAATTTATTTTCGCTCAAACTCGCTACTAACTGGCTGAATATAAGTCATGAAGCAATCAATAGTGCTGTACAAAGCAACCAAATCCAATGCTACTAAATCTAATTGATGTACTCGGTCTTCAGTTGGATCTTGCTGCAGCTGGAGGGGATAGTGGCGTCATAGTAGCGGTTCAAATAGAACAGCTGGGGCGTATTGTGGTATCAGTCGCAGACTATAGAATGTTAGAACGGAATTGCCTTCTGGAGAAAAGCAACGATGCCGGGGTCTTACCGAGCCATCCACCGAATCCGCTGGCTTCCGACCACTGGAAGTTGTTGCCTTTGACTGAGAATCCATTACTTCCTTGGCCTGCGTTTATCAATATCGGATCCCAGGCTAGATAAAAAGTTCGTTAGATCATATTTAAAGTAGTATGCCACTTTCCAGGGGCGGGTAATCACAGGTATATTTAGTGTTGCCGGTAGCCACGACTCCCCAGGGGAGTTCATTGTTCAAGTCGAAGAGGGCGTTTGTGCCGTTCAAGTAAGCAGAGCTAGCAGTATTCACATCCTTGGTCAGGACGGCATCATTGAGGCCTGCACCCGTGTGGTATGCGTAAACATAGAGGTTGTTGTGCTCTTGGTTGGTGGCGCCGCTGGACTTGAGATGGAAGTGCTTGGAGGAAGAACTGGCAACGGTTGCCGCGATGGTAGAGGCAGTCAGCATGAAAAGGAATGTGAGGGACTTCATTATGGAGGCTGGCGGGAGTAAATTGTGAATGAGACTCGGGGGTTTGGGAGTGAAGTAGGTAATTGAGGTGTGAAATGGAATTTCATAAAGTTCAATGGTGGGTCAACATTAGGAGGAAGCCATACTTATATGCACGGATTGGTTTCGATGAGTTTTTTATGGCACTTGCAATCGTTTAGCTGGTTATTCATTTCTTTGCCTTTTTTTTATCAAGGGGAATTGAGTGTGAGCCCCATTCCGTATTCATTCCTCTATTCAGAAATTTGAAATCGGGTGGCGGTGAATTCGACATGGGGAAACGGACTTCCACAACATGAACCGCAATTTGTGATATCGATCGAGTAATTAAACATGGCACTATACATATACTGTTTAGACACTGCCCCTCTCTTACTGGTACGGAGAGTTTTAACCTGGTCTGTCTGGAAAAATGGCTGATTTAATTGATTAAAAAGTGTAGCAAATTTGATCACCTTTTAATCACTTTCATCGCCAGTGTTCATTCACCGCGTTCACCCTCATTTAGAGCATTCCATCAATAATACTGCTCATGGCAAGTTGAGGGTCTAGAATGACCGAGGGTCACGCAGTTTAGGGGTGCCAGGGAGATATGTGAAGCATAAACGATGAGATGAGTATGAGGCAGCCTCTCTCTTTTGCTTCCTTGCGCTACGGCTTGTATCTAGAGTCGACTACATGTAGTTGTTCTTGATACTGATCGTTTATCTTGAGACGCTATCCACGTCTATGCATACGTGAAAACCTCACAGAGGAGTTAATGAACCCTTCAGCAGGAACATACCTTTATTCTTCAAAGATAGGTAGAAGGCTGCAGAGGCTACATCAGGTTTCTTCAGGGCTATATGGATCCTGGAATTAACTCACTGTCAAGTTCATCTCCAATATGGATCAGAAATTCACAGACCCTTCCCCACTGTGCATTATACAGCAATAATTTTAGCGGAGCCCCGGTAAAAGTAATCACAAGCTCTCTCTCTTTTCGCCGAACACATGATGTTCATTTCACTCTTGCAAACTTACTGACTATGCCTCATATCTGATGCGTCTATATTAAGCTTCTGCGAAGCCTTTCCATCGAGCCCGTAACAGTTGATCGGGGCTTTCACGTGAACGAATACCATACTTGAGGCCGGAGATGCCGACTGACCGATATTATAAGATGCGCAGAAGCTGACAACTGTTATGTGTTTTGAGAGGAATTCCCGGGGCAGATTGAGAATCGGATCAAGTCCCATTTTGAGAAGCAATTGCATCTTAACCCATAAAAACCATGTTGATAGTCTCGTTTCCGGTGCGTAAGGCTTTACCCATGTTCATTTCAATACAAAAATCTCAATTTTCACAAATGGGTCTTGATTCACAACTCTTGGGGTTTCAAAAGAGATATATTAGGTTTCCGAAATCCCCTCGTAGACTCAGGGTGAAACATGAAAAACACGGACAATGGTGGGCTCTGCAACTATTAGAAACTTTGTTACTATTCAAATTACGAGGACTTACCAATCCTGTTCAACTTGTATGCTTCTTCGAATGACTTGACATGCATCATCTCCATGGCAACGACTTTATCAGCTTTTGACTGCTGAATCTCGCAGATGTTTTGGAAAGCAGCGTTCAAACACTCTGGCGCAAGTGATGTGAAAATGTTGGCCAGACGCAAGGCCAAATTGGCTGTACTTATGTTAAACGCTAGATCAGCCTGAAGGTCGATTTACTTACTTCTGTCCAAGCACCTCTCCATATTGGTAAGTTGATTCTGCCCAGTGCTGTAAGTGATATCCTCAGCTTTGCTCAATGAGGCCAAAATCTTTGGCAATAGTGTTGGGTCGAAAGCCAGAAATGCCTGTCGATAATATCCCAGCACTTCTAACTGGCTTTTGATCCTCAAAGTCCGGAAACTCGTGCTAGAAACACGAATTTCTTCACACTGGAAAGCCTTCTGAAGGCTTAATATCATAGACTGCAAATGGAGCATTGAAACTTCAGGGCCAAACAACGGCGATTCCTTTAGCCGGGATGCCATCATTATCAGGAAGTTTTGGTCGCGTGTCCATATTTCCTTTGTTCGTATCCTTCCATTTCATCAACCCGAATGCCCTCAAAGACAAGACAAATTAGCGCGATGCTTGCCCTCGCCCCAAACGGCCGGTATGGAGGGTACTCGCTTTGGAAGCTTTCAGCTAGAAAACTCGAGTGAGGGGATGTATATTGCCCAATAATGAACAGAATGTATCTTGTTTGGAGCTCTATGTCTGCCAATGTTACTGTGTGCAGGCCGTCAGACTTGGTTAAAACGTTGCGCGCACTGATCAGCCACCTTTGAAGCTGACCGTGCTGCAAGACAAAGCTCTCTTCCCAGTCACGGCCACGGCGACATATGACCTTCCACAGAGCCCCTAAGTCCATAGGGAGCATCGAAGAGACGAAAAGGTAGCTCAATACCAACAACAATTGGTGGGTCGTATGTGGACCGCAATTGTGTCTCCCAGATATTGTAAGATTGAAGTTCGGCCGTGGAGGCAAAGAGGTCTTGTCGACAGTCAGCCTTGTAGTCTTAGATTTCTCGCAGGTTGGTATTTATTACCGGAGGGGTCATCTGTGCATAGAGCTGTGCTGGCTGTGATACTGATATGCTTCGCGGCCATTCAAGGATATCTTCATCAGCTGCACGGCCATATTCTGGTTGAAAGATCGAATCTTTCTCCAAAATTGTAGTCGCGATACTCTTTGGGGGCGTCTCATGAGTTGCCAAATCGTCCTTCCCAGAAAACCTTTGATCCAAATCCTTGTTATCTGCTTCCTTTGTAGGCTCTATGGCGTGTTGCATCTTTTCATTTGTACTCTTTTTGTGCCGCAGAGACTGTTCGGGTTGCGGCTCAGTAGCCCTCCATCGAATTTCTAACTCGCCAGATGCTCGTTCCTGCTTTTGCAATTGCCGCTTTGGCTGTGGCTCTGGAAGAGCAGGCTTCCGGTCTGACACTCTTTTGCGGTCTGGAACGCTTGCTTCATATACGCACATCCAGCATTTACCTCGCTTGACGCAAGTTTGGCAATGAGGAACCTCGCGGGTGCATCGGATTTTCGAAGTATGGCATGGCCGACAGGAGCGAAGAGACATAGTGGAGGAATTGAAGAAAAAGCTGGAGAATGCACAGACCGTTAGATTGGACCTCTTGAAAAAGTTGTGTGGCAACTATTTGCAATCGTGGGTACAACAATTGGTGGCAGATGACCCGCGGTGCTTGTGGGTGGTGCGAGTGGTACTGTAACGCAGAAAATTGAGTGCACTGGCTGTACGTTTGAAATAACGCAAATTTATACGTACAATATTGGGGGCTCGCATGAAGGAGTAGCATTACTTATACATGAAATATTCCATATTAAGTATGCCGCCAGATTTCTTGATGATTGCACTTGGATTGTGGATCCAGGAGAAGCTCCCAGGAAATACATCTCTCGTTCTAGGAGTAATCGAAATGTTCTCCACAGTACCGACTATGCATTCTAATAGTCTCACGGTGGAACCCCGAGAATTCCTGGTAGAGCTGTGACGGATCGCTGGTGCTTGGGCTGTACCATACGCCAGCTGGCTGAAAAGACACAATGTGAGATCGCTGACCAAACACTGGAACTGCCAACATGCTCAAGGCCTAACAGAGAGGCTTCCCAATTTGTAAGGAACAAGAAGAGTATCCTAGGAGTTGCCCCAGCTGCTATTAGGGATATACATGAAGCACAGCACACAGGATGTATAGAAACATGATCTTCGGGACGCACATGGTGCATCTAGATCCTACTGAACGCGAGGAAACCTGTCTATTTTGCTTTCTCGCGCTACGTCTTTGAAGAGTCGAAGATAGCTTCTATCAATATACACTCTTCATCTGGAAGACGTTTTCCTCATCTATGTATACGTGAGACCCTCACAGCTGCCCTGGGGTCTGCTTGCTGCTGGTGACTAAAGTTAGAGGTCCCATGGCCTTTTGACAGCAATATTGAAACCACTTGAATAACTCATCAATATTTCTCTAGGTTCTGCCACATCCGCTGGTTCCTCATTGTTTCCTCTGTCAATTTGCTACTTCATATTAGGCCCGATCTTCACAAAGAAAATAAAACCTTGTGCTGAAGAAAAGAGATTCCCTTCCACCACCATTGTAGTGATAATCTCAAAAAACCCATACATGCTCCGACAAGGCCGTTGTCATGGGTTCAGCTTCAACTTTGCTCAATTCATATGCTCAATCGTAAAAATAGATCGCTCCTCTGTTTTCTAAATACTCACCAGAGCATCTCGAGTTTAATGAGACAACCCACATTGAGCCCTTGCTGCCGCTATTTTTCTGTCTAGAAAAAAATATGACTTGCTAGGGATAGCTGCTTCTTCCCGAAAATGTCAGACACGCTTATCCATGTAGAGAACTGACCCGCCGGCACTACATTGGGTAAGTCCATCTTTACTGTAATTAATTGGCTTGATAGGATAGTCGCACATCTGGTATGGGGATTGTCTATTTCAAAGAATGCGACATCATTGATCACCTCGCATGATAGTCAAGGCTCTCTGATATCCGATTTCTGCGTTATTCCAAGACAACCGAGATTTTTCGCAATTCTATTTTCGTCTCCGAGTCAGCCACCAATAGGAGGATTAATGTCAACTTTTATCCTTTCCCATGGCGTTTGCACAGTGGAAGACTCACCCATATTCTCTAAATAGCTTCAAAAGCTCAGCCGTATGATATCCACTCGCAAATCATCCATACAATAGAAGAATCCCAAAAGTGCAAGGGGAGGTTTTTTCTTCTCTATCTTTTGCTTTTTGCTACTAAATTGGTTGAGCAACGGGAACGCGATGACAACATCAAGGTTTTTCATTGATGATCATATGGTCATTTGAGTAAATCCGAGCTACCTGGAGGGTGCCAGGAGCCAACCCGGAGCCTTCCTTGAGCCAACCCTGAGCCTACCTGGAGCCTACCTGGAGCCAACCCTGAGCCAACCCGGAGCCTACCTGGAGCCTGACCTGAGCCTACCTTGAGCCTACCTGGAGCCTAACCTGAGCCTAACCTGAGCTAACCCTGAGCCTTCCTGGAGCCAACCCTGAGCCAACCCTGAGCCTACCTTGAGCCTACCTGGAGCCTAACCTGAGCCTAACCTGAGCCTAACCTGAGCTAACCCGGAGCCAACCCGGAGCCAACCCGGAGCCCTCTTTGAGCCTACCCTGACCCGCCCGAGCTTATGTCATCATAGATGAGGGGTAAAATACCGTGATATCCCCGCATTGTATTGTCGTACATGGTCATTCAGCACCATCTCCATACCCACATGTCATGTATGGTAAATACGAACATACCGGAAGAACTGTGTCGTAACATGCAATACATAGCCCTCGGAATCAACCATCTTGTCATTAATGCGCCATTCTGAATACTGGCTAGTCCAGGTATCCAGCGTCTCGAAAATCTCTTCTGGTTCGAGTGGTTGGGCGCGTTGAGATTGTTTCAGCCTGAGAGCCTGTATGCCTCTACAATATACAGCCAATAAACCTCGATATTGACTAACGCTATCATCCGCTGTATTTATATCACCCCTGGATTCAATTTCTTGAAAAGTTTCAAGACAAATAAAAATTGATGACCGAACAAATTCCCTCTGAGAGCCCTGGACCCCACCAACTTCACTTCCTATGCGTGGCGACGATGAATCACTTTAGCATGTCTTCGACTGCATCTCATGCAATTGATCAACCCCACACACATACTATTTTCAATATTTTAGATGCTTCTATCGGTAATGGCTCAATGTTGATATGTCATCCAATAAGAACAATGGGGGAAGATGGCCGTTTTTTCTTCAGTCGTTTTTTCTTCAGTCGTTTTTTCTTCAGTCGTTTTTTCTTCAGTGTTGTGCTCCAGTACACTTGTATTGACCCCTCGCTCCGCCCGGGGAATTCTTGTGAAAATTGCTTGACCACCTCCGACCAAGCGAGATTTTGCTTGTCTCTAAGCTTTATCAAAAGGCGGTCTTCCTCCACAGACCACGATAGTCCCTTTCTCGAAGAGGTATGCTGCGCGTCAATCACCTGTGTGTTCAAGCTCGTCTGATCACAGTTGTCGTTTATGTCATCACATTGGCTTGAGATGCATCCCGGTGCAGAATGGGCATCGGCGCTCGGAGGCGTAGAACCGCAATGAGATAACACACCCTGAAAAAGCCAGGACAGGAACTGTAGTCGGTCTTCGACTGAAAGGGCCGAGAATTGAGCACGAACTGTAGGGAAAGAAGTGCTCTGAGCATGACCGGAACTTTTGTTCGACCGATCAGAGCTAATTCCTGTATGCCTTTTTGTTATACCCGAGCGTTTCGTTCTTTTTGGCTGGCGATCGGCGTCAAGCGTCCCCTTTGAGTTCTGTCGTTTGCGTTGGAGGGTTGAGGCTTTGTTCAGAGAGCGAGTGGACTTCGCGGGGCATTCTTTCGGATCTGCTGCGGTGTCGGTGATGCTCGTCGTTGTTTGGACCTGTTCGGCAATTGGAGAGTCATGGTCGTTTAGGATTGCAGGGTCGATTGTTTCAATATTTGGAGGCTCTCCAGTCCGAGCAAGGGCTCCAAGATCAACACTTTGAGGATGTTGACCGGCAAAACCGACAGGATCCGGGTCATCCAATCCCAAGTCGAAGAACTGATGCTCTTTTTCCCAATACATATCATCGGTAAAACTTGTAGAAACGAAATCATCGGCAGCAACTATGCTTTGCGGTTGCAAGATGTTCTCGAAGTTGAGAGGCTCTGGGTCACTGACAGCGGAAAGTGTCTGACCCAAGCCCTCCGATTCTCGTCGAGTGGGTTGAGCCTCCGAATGCAATCCATCTAAGCAGACCTCCGTCGGCGGGCGGGCAGGAAGGGGGTGTCGCTCAGGTTTGTGGGAATGAATCTTTTGGCTCTTTAAGCCATAGTCGCTAAAATTGGAGCTTGGCGGGGTGGTAGTGATCGAGACCGGACTTGGGTAGCGACAAGTACCGGGGGGATTGCGCAATGGCTGAGCTTTGTCTTGGAAAGGATTCCATGGACGAAACGATTCCAGGCGAAAATTGGTGCTTGACATGTTGAGAAAGGTGGATAGCCAGAAGAATCCTGTAGATGTAGTTTTGAACCTGAATAAGAATGGGGCGCTGAGATATGGGGGTATGGGATACAGAGCAGAGGCGAGGGGGGAGGGAGAGGGGATATTGATGAGTTTCTGTCTGATTGAGCATTCGAAGAGGATTGCCAACTCCTTTATAGACGAGGATTGCCTTTGGCCGCGGAGAGGAGTTGGTCCACCTCCTTCAATCCGAGCCGTTTCATCCAAGGCCGTGGAGCCACACCGGTTGCACAACAAGGGACCGAAGGCCATCGGCAAAAGCTTCCGCACACCTGGTGACGTCCTATTGTAACCTGGCTCCACTATGGCCGTCAGCCTAGTCTCCAGTTGCTCATCTATACGCTTGGTTAGAGGCCATCTGTCAAATGGACCATCGTCGGCCTCGTGACGCAGTACTTGGCACTGATTGACACTAGGAAAGAATGCGGCAATTTCGCCATTGGTTCATATCACGGCGTTGTCGCTCAAAGTCTCGTCGACTGGGAAACAAAGGCCAGATGAAACCGAGTATGACGATAGTCTTACCCCGAGGCGCTCTCGACCAAGCGGACCAGGGCGCGCCTTCACTACTGGAGGCTGTACGATGCAACCTCGCATGGAATGTGGCAAATCAGGACGTGCGTGTCGCGGATTTCCGAGACACTGTCCTCCGGCCGAGCAAAAAGCCAGCAGAGTGAGCGAGGCGCTCAGCGAGAAAGGCTCGCAAACAACATGTGTTCTCGAGAGCTAGTATCATTGTAGTACAATCAAAGTAGGCAGAAGCACTGGTATCATAGCACACAAGATGACGAGGGCTTCGTGATCTCGAAGCATCAACTTGCAAGGGACTGGTCCGTGGTGCAGACAACGCTGGCTAGAGCCGGCTGAGCGGTGGATCGAGCGACATCTCCGGTGAAATGAAAGGGGCGATGCATCAGGTGGCGAACCAGTGCGCAGAAGTTGGTGGGGACCGAGAGAAAGGGGGCCAGACAGGAAAAAGAAGAGAAAGTGCGTCGACAAAGCTGCGGAGAGGACGAGCGGTGTTTTATAGATGGAAGACTGGTTGGGGGCGGTAAAAGCGGCCAGCGGCGGCACTAAACCCGAACGGGAGTGCGGGTGAGGGCGCCAAACCCAAAGTGGTAATGGGATGGCGGAGACGGGCAGACGGTCAAGGGCGGCAGGACGGCCGTGCAATGAGAGCCGTTTTCGGCCCCCCGCTCACCGTGTCAAATATTACTCGAATAACACTATCTTTACCTAGACTATAGGTTATACGCGCCGGTTAACGTATTAACTTAAGAGTTCCTTCTATAGGAATCTTTTATATTTTTCAATCGCACCCTTTTACTATTAGCTAGTAGGAAAGTGATATAAATAGCCGGGCTATTTCTATCTTAATCCTACTTCGCCCTCGTTCCGGTTTTACGAAGAGACTCTTCGATCGTATTAAGCTAAATAGAGACTATAGAGCCTAGATCGACGGCCCTTTCGGCCTATTATCTATTAGTTAGAGATTAAGCTATAATATTAGCGACTATAGGCATACTTTTATAATTGCTACCGGAATCGGTATTATAGCTTAGTTACCCTATATTAAAAAGCTCCTAGATAGCTATAAAAAGGCTTAAATACGTGTTGGTATAATAGTGTATATAGTAAGGCATACTATGGAGGGTGACAATAGTTATATTAACTTACCGGTACTATCTAAGGATACCTTAGGTATGCACTATATGGTAAGAATTAATAATATAACTTGCCTCCTAGTACTATAATGAGATAATAAAGGTATCATAAAGATATCACAGATTATCTCAGATTTGCCTCCTAAAAAGGTATAAGAGCATGTCTGATTTCGACCCTTGATGAAATGTAACTTACTTCTTAATTTTTATCTGCTTCACATATAACGTCTTTCCTTCCTATTTAGGATAAGTATAACCTATTGACTATATCTTATATAATCCTATTATATAAGATTATATAAGATAACTTCCTAAAACGGTTATAGTCTATACCAGACTATAATATCCTATCTGCTAAATTGCTCACAAAACCGGTGAAGAATGTCTAGTATTATAGTATTATAAAGCGGTTAGTAAATAAGAAGAACGAAGGTAAAGCTAGTGTAGCTCGCGTAAACTCCGCACGCTCTATAGATAAGATATAGATACTAGATAGTAGTGCTTCTAAAACTATCACTAGTCACTATAAAGATTTTTATAAATATACTAAGTATAAAGCTAGAGAAACGCTATATAGCTATACTAATACTAATAGTAATATTCAATTCGTAATAGTATATAGTAAGGCCCTAGTCTAGATTAAGACTTTAACTAGAAAAGTGAGAACAATCCTTATCTCTATCTACTATAACCTATTAACTAAAGATAGACTACTATCTACGAATACACTAGAAGCAGATTATAGGATTTATTATAACCCGATCACGTTAAAGCTTATATATATAAACCGGGAGGAGGTCGGCCTAGTGAAGAAGGTTAACGGACTTCTATAGATTAACGGCCCGCCTTTTTATAGTATAAAGAGCGAAGCCGAAGATATAAAGATAGAGATTATAACTAAGGTCCGAAAGATATATTTTTATAAGCCTAATTCTAGCTCTAAGTCTAATAAAGATAAAGACTTTAATAGAGTTAGTAAGGTAATCTCTATATACGAAATATATAGACGTTTAGGATATATCGGTAAACCGTATATTAAAGCTTCTTTAGCGGATACTATTCTTCTTAATAAGGATAACTAGGTTAAGCTTTACGACTTTAATTATAAAATATATTAGCTTAGGAAAGCGAAGAAACGGATCTTAAGAGATAAATAATAATATATTAAAAAGCCTAGTATAAAATTTTATACTAATACCTAGACTATAAATCCCCCCGGATCTAGTAGAGAGAAATATTAGGTTCCTATTATAGACGACTATACCTAATATACTAAGGGCCCCTATTTTCGTACTAAAGAAGAGATTATAGAATATATAATCAAATTCTATAAGCGGTAGAAGCTTCTCCGCGGTAGATACCTAGCTATCTAGCGTATTAATAGAGGAAGCGAATTCTATAAATTCTAGATATAAGGGGAGAGTAAGGGAATAATTTTTAAACTCACACCCGTATATATACCTAAACCTAATAGTATAGCGGAGCGTATAGGAGGCTATATCAACTAAATATAGAGGATAATAAATATAGATACTAAGCTTCTAGACTCTCTCTAGCCTTTTTATATAAATACCGCTATTTATATTTATAACCGTTTAGTAAACCCTAAAACCGGTAAGACCCTAATTATTACCTAATAGTAAGACCTCGGTATAGGAGAAACGAAGGTTAATCTAAAGTACCTTCGTCTATAGAGAGCGATTGTTTTTATCTATATTCTAAGAGAGACTTATATTTAGTTAGAGAAGTTAGGAGTATAAGCATTCCGGGGATATCTAATTAGTTACGAAGGAGAAAACGGCTATATCTTTAAGGTATAGAACCCTATTATAAAAGAAATTATACGCTCCTAGGACGTCACTTTCCTAGATAAACTAGATAAGAACACTAGATCGGATAACGACTAAAAGGGGGGTCTAGCGCCGGCTAGAAAGCTAGCACTAAAAGACCCTAATTCGGATAATAACGACACCGGAGCACTCTATAAAGAGGGAGGACCCTAGATTAAAAAGGGTAAATAGCTATTTAAAAGACCTAGGATTCAACTAAGGCTAGTTCCGTAGGTTATCATTACTAATAGGAAGCCAGAACCTACCATTTAAGGTCTAACAAAGCTAATTTAGTAAAAGTAACCCTTAGTAGGACCGAACATACCGGGAAGAGTATAGACTATACCACTAACACCCAAAGTGTTAACTAGGATCTAGGAAGTCGAGGATATATCTCTAATTCGATAGCCGATCTTCTAAAAGCTAGCAAAGAGACAGCCGATATAATAGGCTAAATAGCAGGCTACACCGCACGATATATAGTAGGCTATATAACGTCCTACGCTCTAACCCTAAGCTCGGGAATTGATTAGAAAGCATATAGATTAGCTTAGTGTAGAAGTGTTAGTTCTTCCTCCACTACCACCTTAGCCTAGAAAGTAAGCTATAAAGCCTCTAGTGCTAGAAGTGATCCCGGAATCCCCTATTCACTAGTCGATCGAGCGTGACGATAGTGAGGATACTTATAGGCCTATTTCACACACACTAGCTAGATAGGCAGTCTCTCCGTAGGAAGAGAGACAGGTAGTCTCTCAGTAAGAAGAGAGATAGGTAGTTTCTTAGTAGAAAGAGAGATAGGTGTTTTCTTACTAAGAGGAAGAGACACTAATATAGCGAGATCTCACACCGCTAGTAGTAGTTGTTAAATCCCTAACACTATATTTGCTAGGTGCATTCAGAGAGGATATACCGTAGTAGGAGACTCTAAGACCAATTTTACACACTTAGGAAGAGATTTCTTATAAAGCTCTATCTTATAGAGAGGAAGAGCCTTCTTAGTCAATTTCTTAACAATAGGAAGAGATTTCTTAGGAGCCTTTTTAGCAATAAGAAGAGGAATTTTTATAGCCGCGAGAAGAGATTTCTCGTGATATTTCTACGATCGAGAACGATTAAATCATGATTTAATAGGATTGTCAGCCGTCCGTCGTTACGATTAGTAGCGACGAGACAATTCCGTAGTTCATTCCCCGCCGTTTAAGCCGCACGAGACGCTTACCGGAGCGCTACGGCTTCCCCGAGAACCCCCTACGTCCCCCGAGACCGAATCCTCTACCGAAACCGAAGACGAAGATAATACGTGTAAGACCGGACGTTCTATAGGGTAATAATAGTGCTAGCGAGGGATCTAGATAGGCGTAGGATATATAGGATAAGTAGGATATATAGAGAGGAAGGCTAGTAGTGTCGAAGGTTCTTACTAAGTAAAGCACTCCCTTTATTTATAACGGCAAGCCGCTTTATATTAAAGATATCGATATCCTTTAGTCCTATAAGTAAGCTCTAAAGTCTAAATTTATAGATAGATAGTAAGCTACTATAGAGAGTTAGATTAATAATCTCTACGTAAAAGACACTTTCGATATTATTCGAAGACCGCTAGGAATCACTCCGCTTCTAAGCTAATAGGTATATAATCTCAAAGTTATAAAAGATAATAAGGTGTATAGTTTTAAAGTAAGATAGGTAGTATACGGGAACTTCTAGATAAAGAAGGAAGACTCTATTTTCTACATACCTATCGTCTAAAACACACTTATTAAGATTATTTTCACTATTATTACGTAACGGAATTATAAATAGAAGCAATTTAATATAGTTATAGTATATCTAAATATATTATAAGATAATTAGGAGATAGTCTATATATTTTAACCGCTTAGTTTCGAGTACTATAAGCTAGATATTAGAATTAAAGGCTAGGTTTATTAATTAAAATAAGCTCTATATAGACTTCGGGACTCGGTAGCTCTATAGAATAAAGAGCTAGATACTAGATTAAATAAGATTAATTTTTACGTACTCGATAACGATCCCTATATATATATAAAAGGTTAAGGCGAAATAGTATAGTTTTTACTAGTTTATATAGATAATTTTATTACTACCGCACTAATAGATACGGAAGTGTAGCAGATTTATCACTAGATAAAGGAGTAGTTCGAAATTAAAGATATAGGAGAGCCTTCACGCTTTCTTAGTAGCGCTATTTCTCGGGACTATAGTAAGAAGACTATTATAATATCTTAGAAAGCTTACACCCTAGAAGCGCTCCGTCTTATAGAAATATAGTTATATATACTAACCCCTATCCCGCTATCACTATACCGGAAATAGGAGGATAATAATAACCCGGAGAGCCGTTTATACGATAAAGATTATATATTATATAGATCTCTTATTAGAAGACTAAACTAGCTCACTATAGAGGTAAGACCGGATATTAAGTTCGCGGTTATAAAATTATAACACTATTCTATAGCTCCTACTACTAATAATATATAAGCTATCCGATAGGTCTATAGATACCTAAAAGGGATAATAGAGCTTTATATAACGCTCGGAAGAATCTAGGATACGACTTTCTTTATATATATAGACGCCTTATATAGGGACTAGCCTAATACGAAGTCTATAGAGGGGGCTATCTAGTTCTTCGGCGGTGTACTAATTAGGTAGTATTTACAGAAGTAGACAATTATAGCACTATCTTTAATAGTAGCGGAGTAGTGCGCTCTTAATAGACCGGTAAGGGATACCTAATAGCTAATAAAAATCGCTACCGTATTAAACCTACCGAACGTAGTAAAACCTATCGTTATCTTAACGGATAACATTAACACCTAGCTTCTTATAGGAAAGCGCTTATACAAAAACAGTATAAGATAGCTTGATATACGCTAGTTCTTCGTTAAGGACGCAATCTTCAGAGAGAAGATTAATCTGCTACGTGTTAATACGATATATAATATAGCGGACGGGTTCACAAAAGCTCTTAACAAGGAAGTATATAACAGATTTGTACACATACTAGGTCTTTAGTGATCTATATGCAATTTACTAATAGAGAAAGGAGTGTTTTGATACGTAGGAAAGGCAGTAAAGACTACATATTGAAAAAAAAAAAAAAAAAAAAAAAGAGAGGTTTTTGTATAGAGAGTAGGAATGGGGGTATCTAGGTCAGTCCTAAAGGGGGGTGTTAGGGTGATCACGTGCTTATCACGTGATCCCCCGCTTCCCAGGACTTCCTCATGTGTATGCAGATAGCTTCCCCCCCTCTCTCTTCTTCTTTTCTCCTCTCCAGAGTCCATTTATCTATTTCTCTGAGTTGCATATTCCACTGCGTAGCTTCTTCCTTCCATCAGGAGTTAACCTATAATTAAAGTTATAGGACCTTTCTAGGGAGCATATCTTTATACTTATCAATGAGTTTAGCATTAGCACGCCGGATATTAATAAGACTTATAAAGAGATAGTAAAAGAGCGCTTATTACTAGTTAGTAAAAGAGATAACCTAGCTTAAGGGAAAAATAAGGTCGGTATGATCTTATTAGACAAACTATAGGAATATATTCTAAACTACGATATTCATACGGGAAAGAGAAAAGCAATTATAAATAAGAGTCCTCGCAAGCGCCGTATAGGACCAACTAGGGAATCTTCGGAAGAGCTCTAAAGTCGCGAATATCTGTCTTCTCTAAGAATATAGGATCCTATCATATATTTTACTTCTACTTTATACTTTAAAGATAAACTTCCGGGCTTTTAGGCTATAATTCTATTATCGCCCTAGTAACGAATAAAGGAAGGATTCGTTTGAGGTTATAATAGAAGCCTATATAGAATAGGAAGATATAGCACGAGCTCCCGATGGCAGGTTCCTATAGGAGTGTAGGCTCCCGTAGAAGTGAAGGCTCCCTTAGGAGTGAAGGCTCCTGTAGGATATAAGTTCCCGTAGGAGTGAGGACTCCCGTAGGAGTGAAGGCTCCCGAAGGATATAGGCTCCCGTAGGAGTGAAGGCTCCCGTAGGAGTGAAGGTTCCTATAGGACTAAAGGCTCCTGTAGGAGTGTAGGCTCCCGTAGAAGTGAAGGCTCCCTTAGGAGTGAAGGCTCCCGTAGGATATAAGTTCCCGTAGGAGTGAAGACTCCCGTAGGAGTGAAGGCTCCTATAGGAGTGAAGGCTCCCGTAGGATATAGGTTCCCGTAGGACTAAAGGCTCCCGTAGGATGTAAGTTCCCGTAGGAGTGAAGGTTCCCGTAGGAGTGAAGACTCCCGTAGGACAGAAGGCTCCTATAGGACTGAAGGCTCCTGTAGGAGTGAAAGCTCCCGTAGGATGTAGGTTCCCGTAGGAGTGAAGGCTCCCGTAGGAGTGAAGGCGCCCGCAGGATGTAGGTTCCTGTAGGACTGAAGGCTCCCGTAGGATATAAGTTCTCGTAGGAGTGAGGACTCCTGTAGGACTGAAGGCTCCCGTAGGAGTGAAGGCTCCCGCAGGATATAGGTTCCCGTAGGGGTAAAGTCTCCGATTGCTCGTTCCGGACCCAGTCGACATTAAAGGTAAGTGATTGAAGTGATATGGGGAGAGCGTGAGGCAAGCAGGTGGTGAAACATGCACTAGGAGGTCAGTCCCTTGGCGTTTACCATAGGTTTACTCAAATTTTCCTTTACAGCACCTTTCTTACTACCTACACCTATCGAACATTCAAATCCGTTACAGTAACCCGCATCCCGGTGAAATGAAATGCCCCATGTGATGAAACAGCCGCGAGGTACCTACACGTTTAAGCATCATTACTCTACAACCCACAAGCTGATCGTTATCTAAGGATAGTGAACCCGATAATAGAATGACCTTTGTTATGACTGCTATGTAGAACTAAATAAATTACTTTCTCCAAGCGCTGAATTACAGGACGGCACGGGCGATTGCGAAATCTGCCGTTGACTACCGGGACGCCAAGACCACCCACCAAGACGTGTGAGAAGAGTAGAAAAGACAATTATGTGTGGTCTGACCTTTCTAGTCACCTTTCTGATCTTCTCATACCATCAAATTACTGTTGGCTACGAAAATGTAGATCTGAGCGACAGTCTTGGCAGCGAAAAGGTACAAAATTGAACGAATTTGCGAAGTTGAATACACGAAAATATGACGATGATGTAACTTGCCGTATGCAGAATACAATCGTTGCTTCCTTCAACAGCGGCCCCACAGTTCGTATGTAAATATTACGGAAAGTTACCTTTCTAAGCTCGTAAAGACGATCAGGTGACTTCCACGGCCGTGCGTAAGAAAGGTTGTGCGTGGCAGGACCAGGGCTGTGAGCCACCTTTTATGTCCGCTGTTGACCATCAGCGCTCAGCTACAATCCTAAGCTGCGAAACCAAAGATCAGGACGCGTCCAGACCGACAGCCGAGCACCAAGGCTAACCCAGACTGTCCTACAGCTGAACATATTGGGCGATACATAGGAGGCAGCCATAGCCAGTTCTGTGAATGCCATGTGACCCAGAGCGAATCTGAACTGATACCGTAGCCTTGGTCCTTAGGGATTTGCGAGTGTTGACTGGCCGGGGCTGATTGGAGATCTGAAGCGGTCACCTCTGCCGAAGTGGTAGGAGCAGGGGTCGGCAAGTCGTGAAGGGCAACAATTCCGATGTCAGTATGAAGAGTAGAGCCGGTTGCGTCGAATGAGAGATTGCGAACAGTAGAGCCGATACTAAGGGTCTGCAGGCAGGCGCCAGTGTGCGCATCCCAGATCTTGATAGTCTTGTCGTACGACCCGGAAGCGACGCGGCTACTGTCGTGAGAGAACACCACCGATCCGACCCGGCCATCATGGCCCTTTAGCGTCTGCAGGCACGCGCCGGTATACGCATCCCAGATCTTGATAGTCTTGTCGTCCGACCCGGACGCGACGCGGCTGCTATCGTGGGAGAACACCACTAAGGTGACCCCTCCAGTATGGTCCTCTAGTGCCTGTAGGTTATCGCCGGTGTGCGTATCCCAGATCTTGATCGTCTTATCGCCCGACCCAGAGGCGATACGGCTACTGTCGTGAGAGAACGCCACTGATATGACGTAGTCATCATGGCCCTTTAGCGTCTGTAGGCCGGCGCCGGTATGCGTGTCCCAGATCTTGATCGTTTTGTCCCATGACCCGGACGCGACGCGGCTGCTATTGTGGGAGAACTCTACTGAGGTGACCTCCCCAGTATGTCCTTCTAGTGTCTGCAGGCAGGCGCCGGTCTGCGCATCCCAGATCTTGATGGTCTTGTCTCCCGACCCGGACGCGATGCGGCTGCTGTCGTGAGAGAACACCACTGATCTGACCCGGTCATCATGGCCCTCTAGTGTCTCTAGGCAGGCGCCGGTGTACGTATCCCAGATCTTAATCGTGTTGTCGTTTGATCCGGATGCGACGCGGCTGCTGTCGTGAGAGAACACTACGGATCTGACGTAGTCATTATGGCCCTTTAGCGTCTGTAGGCCGGCGCCGGTATGCGCATCCCAGATCTTAATCGTGTTGTCATTTGATCCGGATGCGACGCGGCTGCTGTCGTGAGAGAACACTACGGATCTAACGTAGTCATTATGGCCCTTTAGTGTCTGTAGGCAGGCGCCGGTCTGCGCATCCCAGATCTTGATGGTCTTGTCTCCTGACCCGGACGCGACGCGGCGGCCATCGGGGGAGAACACCACTGATCTGTCGTAGTCATCATGGCCCTCTATCGTCTGCAGACACGCGCCTGTGTGCGCATCCCAGATCTTAATCGTGTTGTCATTTGATCCGGATGCGACGCGGCTGCTGTCGTGAGAGAAAACCACGGATCTGACCCAGTCATCATGGCCCTCCAGTGTCTGCAGGCAGGCGCCGGTGTGCGCATCCCAGTCATCTCCCATTGCTGGTGCGGTTGCAATATTATTAGGCCACTCATGCTTGAACCACTGCTTGATTATACTCCGCGCTGGGCTGAATACTAGCGCCGAGCCGTACGCCTGGAGGGGGCTGTCCTCGATTGCGCCTCGATGATAACGTATAAATCGGTACGCATCCTGGACCAGCTCCTGCATTCTGGCTGCCCCTGATCGCCCCTGTATTGATATTAGAAAATTTAGAGCATGGAGAGGTGAACTAATACCTCTAGCAAAAGCCTAAGTTTCTGTATTGACATGATTCCATGTGTCACAATTCGAAGAAGACTCAGTGCCTCGAACCAGTAGAGACATCGCCTGCGAAGGAATGTGTCGATGACGCAAGCGTCCTGGAAGTCTTCAGATGATCCGCATTGTTCTAGATGGTCTACCCAGTAAACACACGAGTAGCGTGTGGCTGCGAGCGGATCTGGCTCAGGCGGTTGGGCCTGCTTGATGGCTGTACCTATGGCGCCAAGACTGTATATATCGCGCCGCAATATCTTTTCTAAAATGTGAAGTGACTGCACGAACATACGGCGGTGAGCAGCTGATAGGCCAGACGAGAATATGCTCTGTCCGCCCTTCCCAGTCAGATACTCCTTGGCAGACTGATGCACAAAGTAGATGGTCTCGTCGCGAACCGTGAGGAAAGAACCGCTCCTCTTGACAATCGTCTCTATGTTCTTAGCACTTCTGGCGAACTTGTCTGGGAGTCCGGATACCACCCCCATCTCCAATAGCTGAAGCGGCCGGTACGCCAGTGTGGCGGCTGAGAGGACGAGCTGACAGCACTCTCTGCTTTGCCCCGCCAGTTCGTTGATATGGTCTATCATTCGCGAATACAGATCATCCAATCCTCTTGGGACGTCCTTGACCACTTGGTGGACCTTCCAGCTGTCGACTTGCTCGAGTTCCTTGACGACGAGAGCCACCCAGAGAAACGTTCCTGCGGCTTTCTTCTGAAGGGTCTGCTGAACATATTCCAGCAAGGTATCATCCTCCTGTAGAGGTTCAAGCTCCGCTATTCTGTTCGCAATGTAAGCTCCGATGGCCAGAGACACGGACTCTGCATTTTCCTGTAGTTCCAGGCTCAGTACGGATTGTGAGTCGTCGAGTCTTGTACGCTGCGTAATATGGTTCCGGCTGGAAATAATCCATTTGACGCGCGGCAAGTCTTTCGTCTCCTTGAGAACAAAGTTCAAGAGCTTATCTCGGCCCTCCACGCACTCGTCGAGAGCATCAACCACGATATATGTCTTGTCAGGGCTACAGTCGCGCAGAATATCCACAAAAATAGTGCACAGTGTACTCCATGCTTCGGCATCCCCGAATCGCGGCTCTCCAGTATCCTTGAATCTCTTCTGCACGTGTGAGAGAAGTAGCGGCTGCTGCTTTACGAGCATGTAGATCAACCCGCGCAGGACAGCATGAGCGTTACTGAGTTTCGGGACGGCGACTTGGCACAAAAAGAAAGACAGGAAGATCGTGGCTTGAGGATCTGCAAGCTTAGTGGTAGGGCAGAGCTCGTCAATTATGCCACAGAGTAGCATCGTCTTGCCTTTACCGGGGTCACTCCTGATCCAAAGGACCTGGCTATCATTGCCGTTACGCCAACGCTGAAACTGAGGGTGGCGGAGAATCCAGTCGTAGGATTCCTTCAAGGCGACGCCTGTTGTCTGATAGATGCCCGTCTTGATTTCGCGTGGGTCAGTCTCTGCTAAGTAGTCGAGGCAGCGATTCGTGCTTTCCCTGTCTTGGGCTTGGGCTGGCATATGTCAGATTTGGGACTGTTGAGGGGAAGGCGTGAATTTAGACGTACCTCCGATGTTCATCATGAAAGTGCTTGGATGATAGTTGTCAGCACAGTTGCTCAAAGTCCTATAATCCTCTCCACCTGGGCTTACGAATTTCCAAATTTCCCTTGGGGCTGGATAAACACTACATCCCCTCCTGCTTCTCGTGCGATATTCATATCTTCAGCGTCCGTGAAGATCAACGGTCCTTCTTTCCGCAGCAATATGAGATTCTCCGTTGCAGAATCGTTCGAGTCGCTTCCGCTAGTGCTATCATGACAGCCATTCTCTGCAAAGTATGGGTGGCTTCTGAAATAGTTAGAACTAGTAGGTGCCTTCTGCTGCCTGGGATATGGTGGGTTCTCTTTCGCATCCGGATGAGTTAGATTCCAATTAGTGAGCCAGTCCTGAACAATCTTCACGGATTGACCGATCTGCTCTTGTCCTCCGGCTTCGTCATCATCAGGTGGCCAAGGCAAGGCTCTGAGCGAGAAGGCATGGACCTCCTCAGCGATGTGATTAATCAATTCTTCCCTGTCAATTTCACCCGGCCCTTTAGGAGGCCATGCGTCGCACAGTGGACATGTAGTGATATCCATAGGGACTGAGCGTTTACTGACCGGCACCAATAGCTCTATCTGGCTCTCCAAAATAGTGTGTTGATGTTCCTCTCTCATGTGCGCGACGAACGCAGCTTTTGTGGGAAGATGTGCATCGCCGCCGCAGGGAAAGCAGACCCAGTACTCGTTGTTTTGGTGTTCGTCAATAAGGTGTGCTTTCCATGCTTCTTTGGACGCGTAGAGAACGTGCTCTTTGTTACAGTTTTCCAGGATACATGTGTATGGACTGACATCATCTGCAATATGTTTTCTAGTCTGTCAGCGAGGAACCTCGAAGCGTTTATGGAAAGAGCTTACTTCCAGCGATTACCTTTGGCTATCATGGTCGGAAAGGTCTGGCAACAACAAGGACATTGAAAAGAAAGTGCCCCAATTTGCGATTGAAACGGTGGTCTGGGATAATGAATTTTTGTTGCAGTAGCAGACACTTGCGTGGGTGCCACTTGTGATGGAGTTGGATTGGGATCTTGAGGAAGAGGATATGACTCGCTGACGGCAGATGCAGTGGTTCCTGTCCTTTCTGATCTGCCAGAAGATCTCTGGACAGGTTGTGGGGAAACGATAGCTTGAGAACTTGATTGTTGAGAGTTCAGTGACTTCTCAGATCCCGAATCAACCGTCTTTGAGACATTGACACCATTTCCCCCAAGTTTGGGAACTGGTCTGACTTGCTGGAGCTCTTCGGCGTGACGTTGCGCATACATAAATCGATGGCGACGCCGGAGATTGCAATTTATAAGGCGCTGTTGTACTCTGCTCGGCTCTGAATTGTTCAATTCAGCTATTGAGATCCCCGGTCGGCGGAGGACAATTGTCTTCAAGTGATCCTCCAATTCCCTATGTTGAGCGGCATTGAAAGAACGATCTGCCTTCTGGAGTCGAGAGCGAGCCCCTGAATGGCGAATAGCGACTGCAATTATGGACAGCTGGCTCAATACCGCTTCTATTGCTCTCCTTGATTCAAGCAGATGAGAATCCGGTTCCGAAACTGGTGGATTATCAAGCTCAGACTCGGATTCGGAGCTTGATTCGTCCGGCCATGGCGAGAATGCCCGTTGCAACGAGTCGCTCGGGGACGAGCTTCGACAATGAGCATCTTCGTCATCACCATTATTGTAACAATTGACAACATCGTTTGCGTCGGTGGCGGGCGTGAGACAGGCATCTGGAAGAGCTGTAGATCATAAAAAACTAGTTAGTCGCAATCAAAAAATAGCTCGTGGCGAATCTAAATCTAACTCAATTCTTCGTAGACTTCCACGCGTGATTTGAGCATCTGCAAAATCTTGGCCACCATGTCACGAACATCCGGCTTGAGGCTGAGCCTCGCATCGAGAGATGCCTTGTGTTGTGCGGATGCGCCGATCCCAGCAGCCCAAAGGTTGAAATCAGCCAGCCTCATCATGGCCCACTCGTCCTTCATGTGCTTGTTGGCCCGAACGCATTCCTCAAGGCTCTCACGGCATGCTGCAGTGATGGAGTAGATGACAGAGTCATTATTCATGATTGCTATATTCACGGGCTGGTCTGACCCGCGCCCAGAAAAACAACACAACTAATGCAAAGATGGCTCAAGATTTCAACCAGGGAAACGCACTCGGCAAGCTAACCGGATCAGACTATTTCTGGCCAATACCCCGCTCTTCCGGTATCAAACATCAAACACCCCTCTTACCCCGCCAAGTCGTAGTTTGATGACCATACCTTGCTATCATACAATACGTACAAAACGTACAAAGCATGTCTGGAGTGAACACCTACCTTCTATCCCCGAAATTCTACTTCAAGCGAGATGGCCCAATCACCCTGGGTAACCTTGTTCTGGACCCATTCCGGCCACATCTCGTTCTGACAGCCTTGGACGCCGTCACCCGCGATACACGTTATCCCAAGGTCGAGACGTTCACAGATTTCGAGCAGAATCTAGCAAGAAGCCAGGGCGCGGGGGGTTCTCTTTCAGCCTGGCTTGAGTTTCTCCAGTCTGTCAACACAAAAGTCGGGCTTGCTCGTGAGAAGCACCGGCTCGACGAGTACACTATGACTTCTCTCGAGACCGAATATTTTTTGGAGTTTCCCAGCAAGGAAGAGATCAAGTCGCGTATTGATTCTGAGCACGTTCGCGCGGCCATCAAGGCCAGCGGGCTTTTTGGTACTCGCAACTCCGTATACATGGTGACTGGGAGGAAGCTGGCCAAAGGGTTCTCCGCCTTGCACGCTAGCGGCAAAAAGAATAGCGGCAACGTCGAGGCTGGAGCGTCGGCTCACATGCTAAACGGCAATGTATCGGTCAAAGCTGGGGCAGCTGGACATAAGGAAATGGGGTTGCAGGCCGGATGGAAGGCCAATGAGGAACTTGTGTTTGCATATCAGCTTATCAAGATTGATGTTAAAGGCCTGAGGGGCTCGAAGGTTCTATATGATGAGTTCCGGCATGAATCAGCGTTCTTAAGTCATGAAGGTGAAGTTGGACACGAGGAAGAAGAGGAAGAGAGCTGTGGCGATATTGAGGTGGATGTTGCTGCGGTCACCGCTGATGATCTGGCGAAATTGACAGATGACAACGCGATCCTTAACATTGATCTGGGCGAACCTTCGCAGAAATTATCACTCGTATATACACTGAATTGATAGATGGGAATTTATAAATCGTTACAAGTATTCATCAACCCCTAGCTTATATTCACATTGGCCAAGGTGTCTTCAAACTTCGCCCATCGCTGCTCTTCAGTGAGTTCTCGAAGCTTCAGCAACGAGACACAGCGATGTCGTTCATTATGGAACGAAGGATCCGCAAGAGACTCGAACATTGATAACATCCCCTGCCGAGTCTTCAGCTTCCTGATAATTGCCGAATTCTGACCTTCCTGGCATTTTAGCGACGCATATTCCAACAATACCGCCGCCATTCCAGCTGCAACAGCCGTCGCTATGGATGAGCCCGACTTAGTCTCCAAATAGACGCCCGGATGGATTGACGCCCCTGGGACATCAACTCCAAGCGTGCCATAAATTATGGCCTCTCCAGGTTTCGGCGGGGGATTAAAGTCCGGGAAATAGCCCTTTGCGTTGGCCCCACGCATGGAAATAACGTGTGCAAGTCGTGCTGGAAACATCTCAGGCTCTCTCACACCAGAATTGGCAGCAGCTGCAAAGAAGAGAATCTCTTCATCGCGCGAGAGGAGGCCGTTAAAAATTTCTCTCTTGATCTGCGCTTGGTCTTTCCGATATCCAAAAGACATTGAAATAATATCGACTTGCCATTGCTTCCATGCCCATTCAATCGCCTATGAAAGCTAGTAAGCCGCAGAACCTCGACATTCTGTCTGACAAAGTGTCGACAGGTACTTCACCTTTGCCACAATCTGATCACTTGCTCCCTCGAGTCCGTTTCTATCTTTGGCAACCCGTGCTATGTAGATATCAG
The DNA here is from genome assembly GCA_015585785.1 of Penicillium dipodomyicola. Classification (NCBI taxonomy): domain Eukaryota; kingdom Fungi; phylum Ascomycota; class Eurotiomycetes; order Eurotiales; family Aspergillaceae; genus Penicillium; species Penicillium dipodomyicola. The sequence continues at coordinate 64,045 of JACSOR010000045.1, read as the reverse complement.
CTTCGGGGGCAATATTCATTATCAAGGACACTATATGTGTCCCATGTCCCTCAATGTCGGTAGGATCCGGGGAATCCTCGACCCAGTCCTTCCATGCTTTGAGCCTGGAACGACGAAGAGGCGAATGAAAGAAAGGAACAGTTTCTTCGAAGCCCGTGTCTATCACTGCAATTTTTATCCGAGGAGGTCGACCATGAGATTGCTTAACCAGACGATTGATAACCTTGTCGTTGAAAGAAGCTATATCAGAGAGCCACCTATTGGATTGTTTTAGGTCACTCTTCATAGAGCCATTCCTTGATATAGTCGGCTCCAACTCCTGCGTGGATAGTTGAGGTGTGGGTGGCATTTCAATAGGGCCTAACGCAGACAAATGCGTTATCCATCCATTTGCGCGAACAATTTCCTCCAGGGGAGAGACAACCTTCTCAAATAACACTTTCCGCCGTTCTTTTATAGTCTCAGCGTACTCCTCTGCTCGATCGTCTGCATTTTCGTTCTGCTCGTTCTTCTTTTTGATCCGAGCCATCGTTTTGGGCCTGGGAGATGATGTGAAGTTGTCGGGTTCGAGACAATGTTTGACGGCAGTTCTGTAGTTTGGGAGCGGGAGGCTAGGCCATGGCTTCTTCGAATCGCAATATTTCTTCGCGATTTGCCAGACCATGTTTTTTTTGGCTGTCTCGGAGCCTTCTTGGGTAATATTCTCAAGCGACCTTCCTATTCCGATCTCGACCAACATGATCCCTAAAGCTCGGATCCGAGGAAACTGGTGAATCTCGCCACTCCTAGGGGGGCTACGATCGCCGAAGTCGGGATCCTTCTCGCCGAAACGTACCGAGAAGTAGGGCTTCCATGCGAAAATGCCATTCTTAGCCTCCCTCTCTCTGTCTTCTTGAATGATGCCCGGAATAAAGTGGATAGTATCGCTATTCCACCGCGTGTTCATCCAGTCTGATTCATAAAACTGCCAAACAGACTGGGCTAAGATATACGCAAGGACACCCTTCATATCAATTGATAGACTGAATCGATTGAGGAGTTGAGAGAGGGTGATGCCAGGCTCTTTTTCGACGATCTGTTCAAGTTGGCGTGGGTCGTTTTTAAAAAGTCTGCCACCCTGGATTGTCAGACATAGTCGTGAATTCTCATTCAGACTTATCAGATCGCAGAATTCCCCCTCTTTTACTCTTTCTAGAGCTCTTTGAGTTGATTCCCGCGGCTCCCGATCGGGGAATGATACCTTTTTCTCTCTTCAGTCGATTGGTCAGTTTAAATGTGGCATGGATAACTTTGCTAACGTCCGGCAAGATAGACACGTACCGAGGTACTAGTACTTGCACGTCTTGCCACAAACACTGCCCAGTACAACTCCAATCTGATGCTTCCTTGTCCGAATCACTGATTAAGGAGAACAGCATTTCAAATTCAGCGTGGTCCTCAGGTTCATAAGACGGCGCCACTTTCAACAAAAGCCGGGAGATTTGCCTATGTTTCAACGTATCTCCCGTTTGATCATAGCACTGGCACTTGGCGTGCTTGCTTAAAACCTTGTGAACTAGCATTTTCACCTTGGTCGAATACTCATCGGATGTAGCCTTCGGGCCGCCCGCAATATCCGCGAAAACAGGTCGCCGGACACCGTAACGGTTGGAGAACTTGCGAAAATGCTTGATGGCTTCTGTCCCTATAGTGCCGTGCATAGTGTTAAATTCCAAGCCGTATCGAATCTTCTGTTCTGTCTGGACATAGAGTGAAGAGCCCTTGTCCTCTGTCGCAATATCCCTCATGCATGAATAATTATGCCCACTTGATGTTCTCTCCGGACGCTAGCATCGCAGTTAGAGTGGACTCGCATAATGGTGAGAGTGGCCTCCGTAAATTATCGCACAATTGTGCGACGGTAGAAATGGTAGCTGAACTTGTACTGTTATAGCTTCCAAGTCTGCTTTTCTAAAGGGAAGGAAAAATCTCACAGTTACAGAACAGACTCGTTCGACGTCTGCCAAGAGCTTCAACAATATTCCTTGTACATTATCCTCGATTCCCGACGTCAGCGCATCGAGGGAGCGACAAATGATGAAAAGCTGGGCACCGAGTTCGCCACAGGACTGAATCTTCTTCTCCTGTCCAAGCGCTACAGCGATCGTCGACACGCGGAAGATCGCCGTTTCCGCTATCTCAAGCAGGTCGGTGTCATCCATCCAGAATGGTCTCTCAGATTGTGAGAATCTGATCGATTGGTCGAGAGAAGATTATTTATCTACACACTGCCCGTGAAGGTGGGGTTCCTCGTACATCTTAAGATCTGAACACATGAGTCTGAAAGTGTCACATGATGTGATCACGTAAGCAGGTGTATTCTTGTCAACCAATGGTGTGTTACCTGCATTCCAGTGATATGCAATGCCCCATGTGATGATACGCCTGCCAGTGTCTGTGATCCGAAAAATGAAGAATAGATGATCAAGGCGAGCGATCGTAGAAACTTGACTGGAAGAGGATAGCTTACTCCGGACGCGTCCTGATCTTTAGATTCGCAGCTGAGGATTACAACTGAGCGCTTACGATCAACAATCAAGATAAGTGGGCTTTCGCAATATCACCCCGGCTTAGCAATATCAACCCGGCCTAGTCTTGCCACGCACAATGTTTTTTAATGGAAGGGTGTAGTGGTCACCTGATCATCGGTCCACGATTAGGAAGGTAACAATTCGTAATATTGCAGACGGGGCTGTGGGGCTGCTGTCATGTTCTATCATGTTAAGCGATAGTCGTAATGCTCATATACCAAGTTACACCCCCGTTATTTTTCCGTGTATTCCCCTAAACAAATTTGATCATTTTTGTACCTCTCCGCTACCAAGAATTTCGCTAAGATCAACATTTTCGTAGCGCACATCATTTTCATAAGATAGAAAATGACGATCACGATCGGAAAGGTCAGATCATACAATCTTGTCTTTCCTACCCTATCTCTGACGTCTTGGTAGGAGATCTTAGCGTCAAAGTAGTCGACAGCAGATTTTGTAGTCCTACATAACATCCTGTAATTCAGCACCTAACCAAATCATTTCCTTTATTTCAAGAAAGCCATAATACAAGAAGTCAAACAACTGTTGCTTCCACTATTTCCAGACAGCACTCTACATATGCATCAGGAGTGGTGTTACTCGAATGTGCAGGTACCTGGTGGGCGTTTCATCACACAGGGCATTTCATGTCACCGGGATGGGGGTTAGTGACCGGTATCGCCTTCCATGTCGGGAACAGAGAGATCATCTTTCAAACCCTAATCACATGACACACTAACCTATATGTAGATAGCGCGTAAATAAGACGTTTTGTACATAACAAGGTAATAAATACTAGGAACTTAAAATATTAATATGAAAGATACAAGAGTCTAGAACTAGACACTTGGGACTGGAAGGTTCGATGCAAACCTAGCAAACGTCGAGGTCTTCAAGTAGGCAATCTGTCAACAAGTTCCTTCTCTACCGCCAAAAATGATTGGGTGTGAGAATATCATGCCTCGGCCTCACCGATTAACCCCGCCGCCCCTCTCGTGAATTATGGCATTATCCTGAGCTCCATAACAATTTATTTTACCCCATTTTTATCATGAACCCACGATAGAATAATTTATCACAAATCCACCATTCTATATTCTATCATGGCAGCTAGGGCCTCCCTATCCCATAACGATTACACGGTCGGATGGATATACGCTTTACCCCTGGAGATAGCAGCCGCAAAGCTAATACTAGACGCAATACACCCGAATCTACCTCGCCTAGCGACAGATCAAAACACGTATATTCTTAGAAATATCGATGAACACAATATTATTATTACCTATTTACCAAGTGGCGTATATAGCACGGTATCAGTAGCAACGGTAGCGATACAGTTACTCTCTAGTTTCCACTCTATCCGATTTAGCCTTATAGTCGGTATCGGTAGAGGTATACCAAGTAGCAATATAGACATTCGTCTAGGCGATATTATAGTAAGCTAGCTAGCAGACACATCAGGAGGCGTGATCTAATACGATCTAGGTAAAGCGTTAAGCGGCGGTCAATTCCAGCGGACGGGGATACTTAACCGGCCACCTAAGGTCCTACTAACTACCCTCGCTACACTCTAAGCCCACCACTTCACTAAAGATAGTAGAGTTCTTAAATTTATTTCTAAGGTTCGAGCGAAAATAACGCCGCGGATAGCTATAAACTTTATACGACTAACCAAAGAGGACCCCTTATTCTAAATAAAATATAACCACGGAGCATCTAATACATATATCGGTTATAATCGGTCCGAATTAAACCCACGGCTTCTACAGGGCTATAAAGAACTAGTGATCCACTATAGCCTGATTATATCTATAAATCAGGTAGTGAAAGATGGTAGACTACAAGATTAGCTAGCTCGAGACCTAGGGGTCCTCTATATAGAAATAGAAGCTATAGGGCTTATAAATAACTTTCCATATCTAGTTATTCGAGGTATTTATAACTATACCGACTCCTATAAGAATAAGGAATAGTAAGGATATACGGCAGCGGTGGCAGCAGCCTATACTAAAGAACTTATATTAGTGGTTCCGATCGATCAGATTAGAATAACTCCAGTAGCACGAGATAATCTAGCTAGTTCTAGTAAGAGATTCTAAGTTCTAATGTTTATTACCCCTTACCTAGTTTATAGAACTAAATAAAGTTTTCTATACGTAGTTAACCGCTTTAATATCCCTCTAGACCTTACCGTAGTGCCTATAATTATAAATTTCGTAGGATAGTAATACGAGCTAGACAATCTCTGGTAGTATTTATAGCCGACTAATCCGCTATCACAGAAAGTTACAATTCTCTATAGGCTTAGCGGAATAGGAAAGACGTAACTAGCGGTTCGCTTCGCGCGAGATTATAGAGATGATTTTAAGGCAATCTTTTAGCTAAGTGGTAAGGACCGGGATACGCTATTACAATCGTTAAGCTTTGCCCTAAACCGATTACTAGGACAGAGTTGGGATAGCGTGGCGAACAATAACGGAGAAGTAGAGTAACGAGCCAGGCATATATTATAGTGGCTAGCATTAGATAGTAACTCGCGCTAGCTAATTATCTTTAACAATATCGATCGATACCACCCCTTCGATAGCTCTATTAGTAATAGATATGATATTACAGAATTTTTCCCTAAAGCAGACCATAGCTCTATCCTTATCACTTCTCGACTTCAAGGCCTAACTAAGCTAGGGGAGCCTTTCCTAGTTCAAAGACTTAACTCTTATAGCTTAATTTAACTACTCCTATAAAGCAGTGGTCTATCATTCAGAAACACCACTAGCAAACTTAATAGCAATCTAGGTACTATAGCACTTAATAAATAGATATTACTAATATACTAATATATATAGATATCCTTACTCTTACCAATCGTCTATATAGACTACCTTTAGCTATTATTATCGCCGGGGCGTTTATACATGAAATTAGAACTAGTATCACTAAGTACTTACAGCACTATCAAGAATCTTAGTCTAAGCTATAGCTATAATCGAATCCTAGACGTTAGTACTAGTAAGGCAATATACTATAAACATAGATAATCTCATATCTTAAGATCTAGAAGCGTAACCTAAGCGTAGTAGACCTTCTATTACTACTTACTCGTTTTAATAATCGTGATATCTAATACGAGTTAGTGGAGAGTAGCTATCATAGCTCAAACGTTCCGGACTAGCTCAAAAAGGCTATATTAAGCGGACTAGCGTTCAAAATTGGTATAAAGTCTCTTATCGGATTCTCTCTTCTTAAGAGTAAGTAATAAAAAGGAAGCTATACGATACATCTAGTGGTATAGGATTAGTGCCTTCATATTACTAATATAAACGAAAATATGAATTAGATACAGCTTAATAAGCTAGTACTAATATCTATTAGATACTCTATGCCGAGTGTAAGTAATAGGGACTATTTAGAGCTTTAGCGACGACTTCTTCCACACGCCAATTATATACGTTATTAAGATTAGTCAGGTAACAATATTATATTATAGGGAGCATTCTATGGTCTAGAGAATCTTTACTATGACCAGGGCAAGCTAAAGGAGGCAGAGGAGATATACCAGCGAGTAGTAGTAGGTAAGGAGAAGGCCCTTAGCCCGGATCATACGTCTACTCTCGCTACAATCAGTAACCTTAGGCCTGTCTATAAGGCTTAGGGTAAGTTAAAAGAGGCAGGGGAGATACACCAGCGAGCACTAGTAGGCTATAAGAAGGTTCTAGGTCCAGATCATATATCTACTCTCGCTATAGTCAACAACCTTAGTCCTATCTATCAGGCTTAGGGTAAGTTAAAGGAGGTAGAGGAGATGTACTAGCGAGCACTAGCTGGCTATAAGAAGGCCCTAGGTCCAGATTATACGTCTACTCTTAGTACAGTCGGTAACCTCGGGAACTTCAACTATAATCAGAGCAACCTAAAGGAGGCAGAGGAGATGTACTAGCGAGCACTAGTAGGCTATAAGAAGGCCCTAGGTCTAGATCACATGTCTACTCTCACCGTAGTCAACAACCTTGGTCTTCTCTACTCGGCTCAGGGCAAGCTGAAGGAGGCAGAGGAGATATACCAGCGAGCACTGGCTGGCTATAAGAAGGCCCTAGGTCCGCACCATGAAACGCACGCACCTACTCTCAATACAGTTGTTGGGGTAGTCACGTGCTTATCACGTGATTCCCCGCTTCCCAGGACTTCCTCATGTGTATGCAGATAGCTTCCCCCTCTCTCTTCTTCTTTTCTCCTCTCCAGAGTCCATTTATCTATTTCTCTGAGTTGCATATTCCACCTACGTAGCTTCTTCCTTCCATCAGGTTATGAAGCCCTTTGCTCGAGGACTCCGAGCATCATCAAAATCATCAATTTTCATCAATTTTAACTAAGCGAATCAGAATTTTCATTGTGGGTCGCGCTTCGGCCCGTCCCGCACCCCACCAAGGATCATCGAATCCATCATTAAGGTAGTGAAGGTCATCGATATCATCACAGGCCGCATTTCTTTATCAGAGATTTCTTATCAAGAGAGCTCTACATTCACAAACAGAGATTTTTCTATCGTGAAAACTCTACATTTCTCAGCGAGAGTCAGCGAAGACGCGTCTCTCTGCTTCTGACCGGAGATCTTTTATCGAGAAGACTCTGCATTTCTTAGCTAGTCAATATGACTAATTCCGAGGATAATAACGCCGGTGAGGGCTTATCACGCTCTCTCCCCGCACCTCGCTCCTAACCTTCTTCCTCTACCGGCGCGGCGAAACGACCGATTCGGACCTAAGGTATAAACCTCCTAGAGGAGAAGGAAATCAAATTAAATAAAGGTATCAAGTTGTTACTAGATAGTAGCAATCTTACTAGATAGAAACGCTAGATCGAGAACGGACTTAGTATAGTCCGTATCGATAAAGTGGCCAATTATAAACTACCCCGACTATAGGAGATAGACCCCGAGTACGATATTTAGGAATACTAGTCAAAAATTGCCTATAGATAGATTAAGAGTCTACTAGATTAAGAAATTATCACTATTCTTAAAGGAGGAGTGGAAGCCTTTCCACGTTATATAGATATTATAATACGCGAAGTGGAGACTCTCGTTCGTGGTATAGAAATCATAGATAATATCAGACGTAAAGTTATCAAGTTTTATAAGATCCGGAGATTAGATTTCTCTAGCGCTAATGCCTATATTATAGCGTATTAGATATAGTATAACTAACTAGGCCTATATAAGGTAGAGCCGCACCCTTTCGGTATAATATTTATTATACTTTATAATCTCGAAAGAGAACTAGATTCGGTAAAGTTCACCTACTAGATAATGAAGGATATAATTCTAGAGAGCGTTATAAAGGACGACTTTAATAGCTTATATAAAAAGCTAATTATAGAAGCTTATAATATACCTACTTTATTAAGTACCTCTACTATAGTAAACGTAGCGCGGAAGATAGAGAACTAGCGCGGCGGCGGTAGATAGGGACGCGGTTATAGCGGAAAAAGGCCGTAGCGGCGGATATAATACTTCGTCAGACACTAGGATAGATATAAAGATAGAGGGAGAGTCTTTCTTTAAAAACGGTCTAGTAAAAGGGAAGACTATCGACTAGTAGGCGGAATAATAGAGAAACTAATAACTATAGTACGTTAATAGCTATAAGTGTCCTTACTATAGTATCGAAGGTTATCTAGTAAAGATATACTACTACCTTATAGAAGATCTTATTTTCGAAGGGTAGAAACCGGTAAAGAATGTCTAGTGTTATAGTATTATAAAGCGGTTAGTAAATAAGAAGAATAAAGGTAAAGCTAGTATAGCTCGCGTAAACTCCGCACGCTCTATAGATAAGATATAGATACTAGATAGTAGGGCTTCTAAAACTATTATTAGTTACCGTAAAGACTTTTACGAATACACTAAGTATAAAGCTAGAGAAACGCTATATAGCTATACTAATACTAATAGTAATATACAATTCGTAATAGTATATAGTAAGGCCCTAGTCTAGATTAAGACTTCGACTAGAAAAGTGAGAACAATCCTTATCTCTACCTACTATAACCTATTAACTAAAGATAGACTACTATCTACGAATGCACTAGAAGCAGATTATAGGATTTATTATAACCCGATTATATTAAAGCTTATACGTGCGAATCGGGAGGAGGTCGGCCTAGTAAAGAAGGTTAGCGGACTTCTATAGATTAACGGCCCGCTTTTTTATAGTATAAAGAGCGAAGCCGAAGATATAAAGAGAGAGAATATAAAAATAGAGATTTTAACTAAGGTCTAAAAGACGTATTTTTATAAACCTAATTCTAGCTCTAAGTCTAACGATAAAGACGAAGACCTTAATAGAGTTAGTAAGGTAGTCTCTATATACGAAATATATAGACGTCTAGGATATATCGGTAAACTATATATTAAAGCTTCTTTAGCGGATACTATTCTTCTTAATAAAGATAACTAGATTAAGCTTTATAACTTTAATTATAAAGTATATTAGCTTAGGAAAGCGAAGAAACGGATCTTAAGAGATAAATAACGATATATTAAAAAGCCTAGTATAAAATTTTATACTAATATCTAGACTATAAATCCCTCTAGACCTAGTAGAGAGAAATATTAGGTTCCTATTATAAACGACTATACCTAATATACTAAGGGTCCCTATTTTCGTACTAAAGATAAGATTATAGAATATATAATTAAATTCTATAAGTAATAGAAGCTTCTCTATAGTAGATACCTAGCTATCTAGTATATTAATAGAGGAAGCGAATTTTATAAATTCTAGATATAGGGGGAGAGTAAAGGAATAATTTTTAAACTTATACCTATATATATATCTAAACCTAATAGTATAGCGGAGCGTATAGGAGGCTATATTAATTAAATATAGAGGATAATAAATATAGATACTAAGCTTCTAGACTCTCTCTAGCCTTTTCGTATAAATACCGCTATTTATATTTATAACCGCCTAGTAAACCCTAAAACCGGTAAGACCCTAATTATTACCTAGTAGTAAGACCTCGGTATAGGGGAAACGAAGGTTAATCTAAAGCACCTCCGTATATAGGGAGCAATTATTTTTGTCTATATCCCGAGAGAGACTCGTATTTAGTTAGAGAAGTTAGGAGCACGAGCATTCCGGGGATATCTAATTAGTTATAAAGGAGAAAACGGCTATATCTTTAAGGTATAGAATCCTATCACGAAGGAAATCGTACGCTCTTAGGACGTCACTTTCCTAGATAAGCTAGATAAGGGTCCGGATAACGACTAGAAGGGGGGTCTAGCACCGGCTAGAAAGCTAGCACTAAAAGACCCTAATTCGGATAATAACGACACCGGAGCACTTTATAAAGAAGGAGGACTAGTATTAACCTAGATTAAAAAGGGTAAATAGCTATTTAAAAGACCTAGGATTTAACTAAGGCTAGTTCCGTAGGTTATTATTACTAATAGGAAGCCAGAACCTACAATTTAAGGTCTAACAAAACTAATAATTTAGCAAAAGCAACCCTTAGTAGGACCGAACACACTAGGAAAAGTATAGACTATACCACTAACACCTAAAGTGTCAACTAGGATTTAGGAAGTCGAGGATATATCTCCAATTCGACAGTCTATTTTCTAAAAGCTAGTAAAGAGATAGCCGATATAATAGGCTAAATAGTAGGCTACACCGCACAATATATAATAGGCTATATAACGTCCTACGCTCTAACCCTAAGCTTAGGAATTGATTAGAAAGTATATAGATTAGCTTAGTGTAGAAGTGTTAGTTCTTCCTCTACTACTACCTTAGCCTAGAAAGTAAGCTATAAAGCCTCTAGTGCTAGAAGTGATCCTAGAATCCCCCACTATTTACTAGTCGATCGAGCGTGACGATAGTAAGGAAATTTATAAGACCTTTATACACAAACTAGCTAAATAGGCAGTTTCTTAGTAAGAAGAGAGACAGGTAGTTTCTTAGTAGGAAGAGAGATAGGTATTTTCTTACTAAGAGGAAGAGACACTAATTCAGCGAGATCTCGCACCGCTAGTAGTAGTTATTAAATCACTAACACTACATTTACTAGGTGCATTTAGAGAGGATACACCGTAGTAGGAGACTCTAAGACCAATTTTACACACTTAGTAAGAGATTTCTTATAAAGCTCTCTCTTATAGAGAGGAAGAGCCTTCTTAGTCCACTTTTTATTAATAATAGAAAGAGATTTCTTAGAAGCCTTTTTAATAACTAGAAAAGGAGTTTTTATAGCTACAAGAAGAGATTTCTCGTAATATTTCTACGATTAAGACCGATTAAATCATAATTTATTAGGATTGTTAGCCGTCTGTCGTCACAATTAGTAGCGATAAGACAATTCTACTACTATAGTTTATTCCCCGCCGTTTAAGCCGCACGAGACGCTTACCGGAGCGCTATAGCTTCCCCGAGAACCCCCTACGTCCCCTAAGACCGAACCCTCTACCGAAATCGAAGACGAAGATAATACGTATAAGACCGGACGTTCCGTAGGGTAATAATAGTACTAGCGAGGGATCTAGATAGGATACGTAGGATAAGTAGGATATATAGAGAGGAAGGCTAGCGGTGTCGAAGGTTCTTACTAAGTAAAGCACTCCCTTTATTTATAACGGTAAGCCGCTTTATATTAAAGACGTCGATATCCCTTAGTCCTATAAGTAAGCTCTAAAGTCTAAATTTACGGATAGATAGTAAGCTACTATAGAGAGTTAGATTAATAATCTCTATATAAAAGACACTTTCGATATTATTTAAAGACCGCTAGGAATCACTCCGCTTCTAAGCTAATAGGTATATAATCTTAAAGTCACTAAAGATAATAAGGTATATAGTTTTAAAGTAAGATAGGTAGTGTATAGGAACTTCTAGATAAAGAAAGAAGACTCTATTTTCTACGCACCCGTCGTCTAAAACACACTTATTAAGATTATTTTCACTATTATTATATAACAGAATTATAAATAGAAGTAATTCGATATAGTTATAGTATATCTAAATATATTATAAGTAGTATTTAAGGAAGTAGACAATTATAGCACTATCTTCGATAGTAGCGGAGTGGTACGCTCTTAATAGACCGGTAAGGGATACCTAATAGCTAATAAAAATCGCTACCGTATTAAACCTACTAGATATAGCAAAACCTATCGTTATCTTAACGGATAATATTAACACCTAGCTTCTTATAGGAAAGCGCTTATACAAAAATAGTATAAGATAGCTTGATATACGCTAGTTCTTCGTTAAGGACGTAATCTTTAGAGAGAAGATTAATCTACTACGTGTTAATACGATATATAATATAGCGGACGGGTTTACTAAAGCTCTCGATAAGGAGGGACATAACAGATTCGTGCACATATTAGGTCTTTAGTGATCTACATATAATTTGCCAATAGAGAAAGGAGTGTTATGATACGTAGGAAAGGCAGTAAAGACTGCATATTAAAAAAAAAAAAAAGAGAGGTTTTTGTATAGAGAGCAGGAATAGGGGTATCTAGGTCAGTCCTAAAGGGGGGTGTTGGGGTAGTCACGTGCTTATCACGTGATTCCCCGCTTCCCAGGACTTCCTCATGTGTATGCAGATAGCTTCCCCCTCTCTCTTCTTCTTTTCTCCTCTCCAGAGTCCATTTATCTATTTCTCTGAGTTGCATATTCCACCTGCGTAGCTTCTTCCTTCCATCAACAGTCAATAACCTCGGGAGTCTCTACTATAACCAGGGCAAGCTGAAGGAGGCAGAGGAGATATACCAGCGAGCACTAACAGGCAAGGAGAAGGCCCTAGGTCCAGATCATACGTCTACTCTCGTCACAGTCATTAACCTCGGGAATCTCTATAAGGATCAGAGCAAGCTGAAGGAGGCAGAGGAGATGTACCAGCGAGCATCAGCAGGGTGTGAGAACGCTCTTGATCCAGATCACGATAGGACTCGGCGACTTTCAGAGACGTTGAATGCATTAAGAATTGTACACGGAAAATAGTGCCTAACACTCCATATGACATAATGGTTTCACTACATACACAATGCTCACTACGCTTTGCCACCTTCGCTTTTTGACATCTAGTGAGTCTGTCGCTATTGTTGTACTGTATGATATGAAATAGGATAATTAACTGCTAGGGATCAAGCTTTCGGGCCATCTCTCATTAGGTGAGGATTTTGTTCGTGTGAGTTGCAATGACCTGATGGCGAGGTATTGCAATCTTAGAACTGTAACAATACATGGACAGTTACAGTTATGTACATTACTTTTCTTCTTTTGGTATTATACCATTCGGCCTTGTGACGGATCCTCAAATACATGGCTAACCATATACGGCTTAGCACCGCATGTGATCAGGGTTTGAAAGAGCTCCTGTGTTGTCCGACATAGAAGGCGAAAGCGGTCGCTACTATAGGAGTTATACCACCAAGTATAGGGTCAGGACGTGACCCGTGAGTGGAATAAGCATACTAAACAGCAGGAGTGTAGAGTTAAAATTGATTTCGAATTCTAGTATATATTTCTTTCTTTGCCCTAAAATTTCGATATTGTCGGCGCCTTACGTTCCCTTCATTTCCTCACGGCCTAAGGAAGGCGCGTAAGCTTCCAGTTTGACCCCAAGGCTGAAACTCAGGTTCGAATAACTCGACGTCCTTATCTACGTGTGACCTGATCAAGTTCCTAATGTTATGCCGAGCTTATACCTATACATATACTAGTTTTAAGATAAGATAGGGGTTTATAATAGAAGGGAATAAGTATCTCTTACCTAATACTATCATTTTCCCTATCTAGCTCTCTATTTCTATACTAAGATACTTTTCCTAGTTAGCGTATCCGCTATATATATCGATAAGCCTATTATCACCGATATGCTAAATCTAATCTTCCGAGTGAACACGTAGTGGGTCATAAATTGAGACATAAAGTATCTACTAAGCGTAAGTAGATAGTATTAGTAATATAAATTAGTACTAACGTATCTATTATCTTACCTAACAAGGACCTAGAGTAAGTCTCTAGCACTCTTATAGTCGCCGATCCTATCTAGCTACTAGATAAGTGAGATGCTCTATATACGTATTGTGAGCAATTTAGCAGATAGGATATTATAGTCTGGTATAGACTATAACCGTTTTGGGAAGTTATCTTATATAATCTTATATAATAGGATTATATAAGATATAGTCAATAGGTTATACTTATCCTAAATAGGAAGGAAAGACGTTATATGTGAAGCAGATAAAAATTAAGAAGTAAGTTACATTTCATCAAGGGTCGAAATCAGACATGCTCTTATACCTTTTTAGGAGGCAAATCTGAGATAATCTATGATATCTTTATGATACCTTTATTATCTCATTATAGTACTAGGAGGCAAGTTATATTATTAATTCTTACTATATAGTGTATACCTAAGGTATCCTTAGATAGTACCGGTAAGTTAATATAACTATTATCACCCTCTATAGTATGCCTTACTATATACACTATTATACTAATAGGCCCCTATAATCCTTATAGTCCCTAATTAGTGTACCGCCGAAGAACTAGATAGCCCCCTCTATAGACTTCGTATTAGGCTAGTCCCTATATAAGGCGTTTATATATATAAAGAAAGTCGTATCCTAGATTCTTCCGAGCGTTATATAAAGCTCTATTGTCCCTTTTAGGTATCTATAGACCTATCGGATAGCTTATATATTATTAGTGGTAGGAGCTATAGAACGGTATTATAATTTTATAACTATAAACTTAATATCCGGTCTTATCTCTATAGTGAGCTAGTTTAGTCTTCTAATAAGAGATCTATATAATATATAATCTTTATCGTATAAACGGCTCTCTAGGTTATTATTATCCTCCTATTTCCGGTATAGTGATAGCGGGATAGGGGTTAGTGTATATAACTATATTTCTATAAGACGTAGCGCTTCTAGGGTATAAGCTTTCTAAGATATTATTATAGTCTTCTTACTATAGTCCTAAGAAATAGCGCTACTAAGAAAGTGTAAAGGCTCTCCTATATCTTTAATTTCGAACTACTCCTTTATCTAGTGATAAATCCACTACACTTCCGTATCTATTAGTGCGGTAGTAATAAAATGATCTATATAAACTAGTAAAAACTATACTATTTCGCCTTAACCTTTTATATAGATATAGGGATCGTTATCGAGTGCGTAAAAATCAATCTTATTTAATCTAGTATCTAGCTCTTTATTCTATAGAGCTACTAAATCACGAAGTCCGTATAGAGCTTATTTTAATTAATAGACCTAGCCTTTAATTCTAATATCCGGCTTATAGTACTCGAAACTAAGGGGTTAAAATATATAGACTATTTCCTAATTATCCCCTAAACAAAAAACATTTGTGCGGAGGCGGCCATTTCTGGCGTCAAAGGGGGCTGAAAGTGGCCTCCTGGGCACGGCTCTTCCGCACACGCACTTTTGGCCCCTGAGCCACGCACTCCTCGCCTGCCCCTGGTAACGCGCACCGTCACGTTCTTGTTCGGTCATGTCGGTGCCTGGGCGCGTGGCTCTCCTTCCCCTGCCCCCGAGCCCCGCTCCTGCTTTCCATCGACTTCTACCCACCTCTGGGCCTGCTCCTCGAGCGCTAACATGACCCTTCGTTTTGTGAGGTCGCCAAAAATGGCACACTCCGTCCTAGGCTCATTGGTCGCTGGGGCAATGTGGTCCATGGCCATAAAGCTGCCAACAGTCCCTCCTCACTCTCCCACACAGCCCTCCTCTCATCTGGTACCTGTCTTTTGCCAGTCCCTCCTTCAGCGTGTGCCTCACGGTTGTTCGTCCTTCCTATTGATTTGTCTACCTGCCTGGAGCGGCTTCGCGCACATCTTTGTTTCCCCAGAGGCAGCATGAGCGACGTTGCAGATCCATCCTCTGCGACCGACAGTGATACTTCGGGGGTGTCTTTCCGGCTTGACTTCGATGCGACCGAAGACTCCGATCCTGGGGAAGCCTCAAATTCAACCGAGCTGACAACTCCGGAACCTACCTGTCTTCCTGATAATCGTAGCAGGCCTTCAACCCGTCTAAATCGACCCGTGCGCCGCCCAGCGGACGCTAGTGCTCTGCCCGATTTCAGCGATGACCCTGATGATGACACAGACGAGGATATTGCAAGCGTACCACTTGATTATGGGCGCTCAGACCAAACCAAAGTTCGGGCTCGACGAATAGAAAAGCGCTGGGACAAGTGAGCATTTATCTAGACATACGCAATGGGGAGGTGATTACTGATGTGAGGCGTAGGTACTGCCGAGTGAAGGCTGCTCAGGCTGGTGCGCTTTTGAAATGGGATGACCCAGTGGAGGCACTACGCGAGGTTACCCCTAATGACGTGCATCGATTTTTCAACTACTGCATGAAGCTAAAGTACGGTGAAGGCGGTCGTCATCTGAAGGGAACATCGAAAGCTAGCGCCCTGAAAGCTGATTGGAAAGGATTTCGGGGTTACTATCGGAGAATTACACGGACCAGGATAACTGCTGAAGATAGCGAAGAGATTAATGCGGTAAGTTATTCCCCTTAGTTTGACACTCGGAGCTGACTGAGTTCCAGGGCATTCGGAAACTCATCGATAAATTCGACCTCGATACACAAGAACGGGGCAAGGAGCCGGTGTATGTCCAAGACTTGACCGAATTGAACGAGACGATTCTCCGAACTCAGGAAAGACGATTTCATTTTGGATACGAACGAATCCAGCTCTGTCTCTTCAACATGCTTGGTATTTATACCGTGAACCGGCTGCATGCTCTTCTTTCGCTACAATTCCATCATCTGCGTTTCTCCATACAAGATAATCCGGAGGGGGGCCCTCCTGTACTTTTGGTGGAGATCAAATCGGAGCATACAAAGCAATTCCTCGGAACTTCCCAAGTGTATGTATCGTGCGCTGAACCCGGGCAATGATGATCCCAATATTGACACTAATTCTTAGTAACAATTTTCCTTTCCCTGAAATCATCAACGATCCGTCGCTTGTCTTCAGCCCCCATACATTCATATTCGGTATACTTTTTTGGCTTCAAGCCTTCGAAGTCCCTGCGCTTTCCTCCATGGAGCGCCTTCGAAAGCTGTTCGTCGAAGGCGGTCGACAACAGATGGAACTACCCTTGAAATGCGAAGTCGAAAACTATTATGTCTTCTGCAAGACAGAAGTAGTCAATGGACGTGCGGTTCTCCAATGGAACCAGCCGATGACCGAGGGCGCCATGTCTGGACGTCTGAGAAATCTAGGGGAGATCCACGGCTTCCTTCAGTCAATGTTCGCCCATCGTTTTCGCTATGGAGGGGGAAAGATGTTAAACGAAAGCAGCGCGGTCAGCGAAGCACAGCAGAATCTGATCATGAAACACGCTGACACTCGCACTTTCTTGAATCATTATCTTCCACGACACATCGACACCGATATGCAGAGCGTTATGAACGGCCGCGAATCCAACAAGTCTCTGATGCGCGCGATCACCCGGATGAGTAGGTGGATTGACAAGAGACGCCCTCGGCATCTTACTTCGGAGCAACGAGCGTCCCTTCGCGAACATCCAGAATATGTCGAGGCCACTCGGCGAATGAAGGAGCAAGCCGAAGAGTGCAAATGCGATCCCAGTGCAGCGATGCAATCGCGATTAGAGAAATTGAAACGCGAAATCTCCAATACATTCGGCCGGTTAGAAAGAGCACTGAGACGGAAGGTGCGCCATGAGTTCGACCGCAAACAGGCCATCATAGACATTGAGCGACAGCTCTCGGGGGCTGCTATTGATGACGAAGAGGCGAAGAAGGTACTTCAAGTAGAAGACCAGATGCTACCGGAGCAGATTGATCTTCTTGAGAAATTATTCACATGGCCTACCTCTCAATCCCTAGAGGCGGAGTGGCAAAGAAGGAACGCTGCTGTGGCTACGATCTCCCGATACTGTTGTTTCCTTGAAGGTGGACCATTGCGTGGGCGACGTAAACGGGCTGCACCGAGTGACGGGTTCGATGAAGAACAGACCAACGTGTTACAAGAGCCAGCCAGGAAGAGTTGCAGCTCTCCGGAGCCTTCGCAGCAGGATATTCTTCTTGTGAAAGCCAAAAATTATATCAAAAAGGCCAAGAGGCCTCGCCGATGTTTCCAATGTTATGGTGACACCGAACTTCCCATTCATCGCCGCACGCAGAAATATAGCGAATATAAGTCGACTCTACGACACTTTCGAGAGAAGCACTTACAGGATCGAAGGTGTCATATGTGTGACGAAGATCTACTACATGAGATGCATCTTCGCAGGCATGCAGAAGAGGTTCATCGCCTCAGCACTGAACGGAATTACTACACCAAAGAATATACGGGATCGGACATTGATACCGATTAATTGGGAGGCTTGCAGGTGTTTTGTCAAATTGAAGTACTCTATTTTGACTATGCTTATGAGCATGTCTAGGTTCATAATATCAACAGGCTATTCAATGTTTCCCTTTTTACATTATTGAGAAGCGGTCTTTCTGGATTTGATACACACACACACACAATTTATTAACGCCCGGCGGCTGAACCGAAAGGGCAACTATCACAGATCTAAATATACACGTCTTTGCTAATGCTATGTCTCCTTGCAGCCCATAAAAGATTCCTTTCAGTGTATGTCATCTCAGATGTCAATATCTTAGCGGGTCCTTGTGGGTTAGTGTTTAGTTAGTAGACTTGCTTGAAGACGCTTCTCCAAGTGTTCAACATCCTATCCTCGGCAATTGAAGCGCGTCTACCGTTTCTGGCACAAGGTAGTTGGTGGGGGTTAGGTTGGGGTAGGGTTAATCTGTGTTGGTCGACACGGTTAAGCGGCGTCGAGTCGGCCCGTAGCGATTGCAAACCGTATTGTGGCTCGCACTGCTTCCAAATTCGGCTTCCAGTTCTGGTCATCCAAAGGCGATTTCCCGCCCAGGAAAAATGATATGTTGCCTCGGTGAGTATGAGTACATTGCAGCATTTCCGTCCGGTGTGTGGTCCACCTCTGACATCGAAAGAGAAAGTGCTCCACGGTCTCTCTTGCTTGTCCACATGCACACTGATCTGACTCTGCGACGTTGATTCGATAGAGGTATCCATTGAGTCTCGCCATGCCAGTCCGGAGCTGGGCTAGCACGCTTGCTTCTTTCCACGATAATCGATCATACAATTGTCGGGTATGTTTTCCTGGGAGTGCTGCATCCACTCGTTTGGAGTGTTTCCCTACCAAGTATTGATTTGTATTACTAAGTTGGGCACGCTTGATAATACATTGTAGAGGTGGCAGCATGTCTACCTACATAGACCCTCTACCTTGCATCCCCTTCGATCCTCATCCGCATCCTTCACGGGGCACAGCCAGTTCCGCAAGTCAATACCAGTTTGCACCTTAAGCCTACTTCCATAGCGGCCTTGAAGACTCCATCCTCGATAGCCATCTTCAAAATCCTATTCTCTCAGTAGACCGACACGCGCGTCCGTCCTCTCGAGCCATATAGAAAGTGTCGTATCTGCAGTCCGCCCACCCAGTCTTCCGTCGCTTCCATTATATGCTGCGCCCCACGGATTGTCAAATCCATTTCGCGCTACCTTGTAAGATCTCTCTGACAAGGCCGACCGTGTCTCGCAGGAGTTTGCCCAGTTGTATCCTCTCTGTACCCAGAACAGCCAAGCAACACAGTGTTGCCCCTCCTACTAACCAAAGTACCTCGTCGTTCTCTGTGTGGATTCAAGCATGCCGGGTTGTGCCGTGTCTTCGTGGTTTTGCTTTTGACTCTGTCGTTCGTGTATCCTCAGACCCAGCGATATCCTCCTTTCAACAGAGCAGCCCGAGAGCACCCCAAGGGTGTCCTATCCCACGACCCTAGTGTGTCCACTGATTGTAGGATCGGTTTCGCAGTCGTGTGTCGGGTGGTTTTCAAAGTGTTCCCTTGTCGCCTGTGCGTGGGGTCAGGGCCCCTGACCCCTGAGCTCTCGCTCCCGCCGTAGCCCTAGCCAGCGGACAGTGCTGGCCAGTGGTGACTCTTCTTAGCTTTGCAAATACCTCCCAGGCAAGGCATTCACAGGTTCCCAGCCGGCACCACGGGGAGGTGAGAGTCGTCGCCAGCCTGGATTTGATACAGTAGAATTCGAAAACAGGTTACCCCTCAGACGCTCACGCTTTCTTTCCCAGCGCCCCACTCAGATCGCGCTAACCCTAATTTGGTCAGAAAAGCCCCCACCATCTTTTCTTGATGTATCTCCGGTAGATCACCAAAATTACCGTTGTTACAGGTTCCGCATTGGGCATACCATACTTGCCGAAACGCCCCGTGGCTGTACACTAGAATTTGAGAACAAATTACCCTCCAAACACTCACGTTTTGTTGCTCAGGCCATAACCGCAACGACTTTAGGCCATATACGGTTACTATTATCCTATCGAACTTTCTAGGGAGGGATCTAGAAGGGGTGCGCCCGGTGTACCTGACTGGCGTGTGTAGTCGAGCTGACGGAGATGACCGCCTTTGGTAGATTCTTTCCAATTCTACCATTTGGAGAAACGCCCTTTCTCGGGACAATTAAGCATAAAAGGGGTGGTTATTGCCTGGGCACATTAAGCAGCTTCGGCAGGCCCAGTTTTCTGCCTGATGATATGTAGATGCTTCTGGTCCGGTAAGGTCAGCCACTCCCCTCACCCTGCGCGTCTCTAAGTTTGCTCCAAGCATACATCGATATTCGAAAACAGATTCCCCAGTACCCGAAACAGCAGCGCTGAGCTATATTTGACCGAGTGGTAAGAACGCTATCGTAAATATAGATATCTTTCCTTTCCAGAACAATTACGTGACTTAAAATAATGTATCTTACACGAAACTTCTTTACATCCTCCGCCTCTGCGCCAGTACCCCTCCATGTCTCATCGACCTCCCAATCTCTGGCATCCATTCCCCTGCAGCACCAATATCCCAAGAGCTGCTAGTGGCTATAGCCAACGTTAAAAATTGTTAAGGCGTGGCTACCAAATGCGAAGGGGAATCAGTCAACAAACAACTGTACGGTAACTTATCATGATAGGGTGGAAATGTGGTACCTTTGGTCGACTTGACTTGACCGTTGGCGACCGCTAGCTAAGTTCACATTCTTCTTTTTCCGCCTTCGTCACTGCACATGTTCCAAGCCACACTAACCTCATTATGAAATTGCTAGTTTCATGGACACGAGCGATCTCGCCCTGCGTCAAAGCTCGCACAGGTATGTTTCGTATCATGTTGACAGCCGATGTAAGAAGCTCCAAATCAAGCCGCGATTGTGAATCGAGGGGATGAATAACTATATTGAGGAAGAGTGACAGGGCGGCGGCAGACGAATAGAATGTAACGAACCTCCAGCCTCAGTTAGTATCCTTTGCACAGGCTTGCCTAAGAACATACTTACCGAAACGCGTCTTCCCCAACCGTGCTGACGAGAATTCTTAAGCACCATAGCGTTGAGCGACTAGCCATCAAAGACAGATCGAAGCTCGAATGAACTACTCTATGCAGATCCGGGATCTCGTCACTCGCCTCAATAGTGCATTTTCTCACTGTCGTATGAATGACGGTCATTAAGTAGTGATAGTCCAATTGCAGAGACATTCGATGGATTATATACGGAATCCCATCGTCGGATGCGTTTGGTGAAGTATTTTTCGAGACAGAAAGTGCAGGGCGGAAATCGACAGGGATGGATAGCCGCCAGTGTTCTATCTCGTTATCCAGTTGCCGGATATTCACAAGGAGCTGGTTATCATTATCCTTCGAGGCCCGGGCAGACAAGAGCTGTTGACAGACTTTCTCCTTCAGATGGCTAAGGCGAGGGTCTCCAGGAAGATGGGGGGTGAGATATTTGTGGGTTTCGTCGTCACCTGCAAAGGATGTATCCAACCCTGGTAAGTAGGTATAATGGTCAAAATAGTTATCAGACAGGTCGAGGTCACAATAGACATCGGTGAGAAGAGGAGGACTGCCAGTGCAAAGTGAGATATCCTTGTCGAGCATATAGCATAGCCAGAACAGCATTCGAGTGTGGTAATTTTCGCGTTCTAAACGGGAACTCTCAAGGCCAAAGAGATTTGATGGGTGGTAGAGGTGTCCTCCTAGAGCGCAGACTATGCGACACGCAATCGATTGAAAAAAGGCAGCGCCTTGCCAGTCGGCAAAGAATGTACGCTCTATTTGCTAATTCAGAATATCAGTTTGAATCTTTGAAGCATTAGGAGCAAGCCACGATGGAACCCGGACTAACCAACACTAGTGCTGTCTGGAGAGTGGACAAGCTAATATCCTTAGCGATGTGCAATAGAAGATAATGTGCCTTGGCTGCGCACAAGTCCATATCCATGGAGCGGGATATTTGCCGAGACGAGTTGACGCGAGACGCAATGGATAGAGCACTCAAAACACATGCCCTGGCTGATACTTGTCTAGGTGAGGACAGAGGCCCATCCGCAGGTCCGTAGGCGGTCTCTATCGTCGTTTCAAACAGAATTTCGTCCAGTACAGGGAAGCGGAGTGTGAATCGGGATCTGAAGAACGCACTTATAATTTCTCTGGTAGCGTGCTTGTCAGGCAACTCGCATAGCTCTGGCGAGAAAGATGGTTGAAGGGCCGAAGGCGTGGAAGATTGCATGATGGGAATACTGAAATCGGCCCATGTGACCGCTTGGGCGGTTCTTGTTGAGACCCATCGGCGGCCCGCTTCAGAGGCCATAGGTATTCCATTAAAGTACCAGTTAGGTCCCCATTGAATAGCGGGCCTATTGCCCTTCGTTGCATACTCCTCGGCGAGGTAGCCACAGGGGTTAGCGGGTGTTTTAGCGCAAAGGGAGCTCCCAGAAACGGCAATTCGCTCCCTACCGCTTGTTATGATGGAAGGGCCCGATGTCGTCGACTTCTCGGGATTGGTCACATCTCGACACGCCAAATCTGGCGAAGGCTCAACTAGAGACAGGACACTCTCCAGCTGCTGAATGCGATGGAACAAATTCTGTACATCACTGGAACCCGAAAAGGAGAAGGTGTTAAAACAAGCACGCAATTCCACAGTGTGCCGGACCGGGAAGGGTTCAGACCTGTTACGCCGCTTCTTCTGCGGTTTTCCCCTCTTGAAAGTGCATTCAAGGCCCCGATCACTGCACCACTCACAAGGGCCGTTTGGGTTAGGATGAGAGCATTGAATCTAGATGCAAGTGACCAGTATCAGAACAGTTGGCAGGGTAGGAGGCCCTCCATTCGGATATAGGGGTAATCACGTGCCTTTCTTCGATAGCAGGCATCGCATGCTCTTTTCTGAGGTAAAGACCTTTTTGGAGGCATAATGGTGGCGAGCGGTCATCAATCGGCTGTACATAGATTTTCGGAGCGCACGGGAGAGAATCTTCGGAGTTTTCGGAGGCCGTTGTGGGCTTACGTGTGAATCATGTGATGCGGGTCCCGATTCACGCGCGTTTCATTGGTTATCCTAAGTACTTTCATAGCCACTACTGGCTGGGTGCCTTCGATTATCCGTTTTACTTCAACTGTCAGATCACAGCGGCGAATGGAACCGAGGACTACGGATCAGGAGAAACCGTATCAGACCTTCGATGATCTCGCCAGACTTTAGCCCAGGGTACCTTGCCCTAGGGTACATCTCATTCTTTATTAAACTCTCATCCTCATAAATCTTTGGCCCAGCCAAAAAAATCATCCAGATACCGCTTCCCTTAACCCGTGTGAACAAATGGCCGCCCGTCGAAGAGAGCCACCATTTCTAGATGAGCGCACGCCCCTGATCACCGATATTGAAAATGCTGAAGCTTCGGGTTCTACTCCTTCGAGGGATAGGGATGTTGCACAAGGTCAGGTTCCGACCAGGATAGCTTATCGCCTGTACATATCACACTTCCTGTCAACCTGGAATTCCCGCGTCTTCGAATTCGGGGCCGTTCTGTTTTTGGCCTCAGTCTTTCCAGGAACGCTGCTGCCTATGTCTGCCTATGCGCTCTCTCGCGGACTAGCAGCGATCATCTTCGCCCCGGCGGTGGGGTACTACATCGATGTTGGCAACCGTTTGCAGGTCGTTCGGCTTTCAATCGGTAAGTCTCTTTCTCGACAGACCAGGACAAGTGCACCCGTCGATCAAAGCCACTGATTATGTTAGTATTACAACGCCTTGTTGTGGCTGCATCGTGCGTGATATTCTATCTGCTAGCCATCGGCCTTCCAATGGAACGAGTGATCAACACTTGCTTGCTGGCAATTCTCACACTGTTAGCTTGCTTTGAGAAGCTATGCTCTGTCTTGAATTTGGTCTCTGTGGAGAAAGATTGGGTAGGGTTATACAAGCCAATCAATCAATGCTGATCCCTACTGACATGATTTGGCAGGTTGTGGTCGTTGCCGGAGAAGATTATGGATGCCTCAGGAGTGCGTTATACAGATTCAAAATATATTGGCTATTCCATGCTAACTTGCCATTCAACACAGCGATGAACGCCCAAATGAGACGGATTGACTTGGTCTGCAAACTAATCGGGCCTCTTTTCATCGCTCTTATCGAAGGTATATCAACAAAGGCCGCTATTCTCGTCATTCTCGGGATGAATGTCTGTTCGGTCGTGGTGGAGTACTTCTTGATCGCCAAGGTATGATCTCTAGCGCGTAGCCTTCAGCCTCGCAGAGCACTGTTATAACATTCTACGTCAGGTGTATTATGAAGTGCCAGAACTACAAGAAACGAAACATTCATCGCCTAAATTACGAAGGGCAGAACCAACACAGCAAAGTTTCTTTGTACGCGTCTGGAGAACTTGCTGTCAAGGTGTACGTCAGGCTTTGGGAGACTTTGGTTTTTATTTTCGGCATCAGGTTTTCCTCCCGTCCTTTGCCGGAGCATTGCTTTACTTGACAGTTCTGTCATTTGCGGGACAAATGGTCACTTGGCTTCTGTCAGCAGGCTTTGGTTCGACGCAGATCGCCGTTGCAAGAACCTTGTCTGTCATGTTTGAGGTGCTGGCCACCTGGGTTGCTCCTGCGCTTATGGGGAAAATCGGGCCCACTCGTGCTGGTATCTGGCTAGCAAGTTGGCAGATTACATGCCTAGCAGGTGGCATGGCTATTTTCTGGATTTACGCTAGCCAACCTCTACTCTCAGCATCGGGTCTCGTAGGGGGTACAATTCTCAGCCGGGTAGGCTTGCGAGGGTTTGATCTATGTGCACAGGTTCTTATTCAGGAGGTGAGTCGTTCACGGCCTTGGCAATGCCTGATATAAATAGGAAGTCAGCCCCTGACTTCCATGGGACCTTACAGGGTGTTGCAGCCGAGTCGCGAGGCTCTTTTTCGTCGATCGAAGTTGCTTGGCAGAACCTATTCGAGATTTGCTCTTATGTCTCCACGATTGTTTTCTCACGTCCTGATCAGTTCAAGTGGCCGGCCCTCGTCAGTGTGATTGCTGTTGGATTCGCTGGTTTGCTGTACGCGATCTTCGTACGGATTCAACGGGGACACTTGGTACACCTGCCGAAGTGTATTGCTCCCGAGCGCCAGCAGAGCTCGAGGGAACGGGGTCTGGACAGGATTTTCTCGGCTTCTGACTTCTAGTCCCTAGCTCATTGCAGTCTGCTATGACTGATTTCGATCGATCCTGTACTGAATTATAGCTCTTTTTGGTAGGACATGGAATATCTGCAACATCATGGCGTCGTAATTTTGCCGACAAATAGCTTTAAACGGTGTAATCCACGCTCGGTATCTTTTGGGCTCTGTATCCTTTGAGAGCTATGTCGCTGAAACCAGGTATTTTCAATAGACACCGCATCGTTCAGCCTAGTTGTATCAATAGCCGCCTTTCAGGCCGCTACGTCCAGTTCAGGTGGGTGGAACGGGTGATAGGTGTATACAGTGCTCCCCCTCCAACGATGTCACCACTCTTGCGCTTACATAACAGCATCGCATGTTCTCTTTGGAGCGAATGCTTTTTTTTTGGAGATATGGCCGTGAAGGGTGATCAGAGTAGCTTTGGTTTTCGGAGTGGAGTCCGGAGGGAAATTTCAGAGGTCTCGGAGGTTTCGGAGGCCGCGTTACAGATTCCCTTTCAAATCATGACAGCATTCACCCAACTATTGCTGCCGCTCTGGGGCCTCCGAAACCCCCGGATGATTACTTGGATCTTACCGTTGTCGATCCAAGTCCGGCCAATGCATCGTGTTTATAAAAAGTCTTCCCTGGCACTTTCTATGTTCCTTGTTACTCACTCCAATCACAGGAAGTCTGAGCGCTTATCTTCTCAATGGCGAAATTCATTGCAAAATGCCACAAGATTCTGGAGGGTGAAATTCTTCGTCGCTCCTCGCAGATTGTTTCGGTTGTTGGTGATCGAGCGTACATTTTTGGTGGGGAGCTGCGACCGCGCGAGCCTCGAGACAATGATATCCACGCTGTTTCATTGGGCAGCAGTAAGTTGCTACCCGTTGATGAATGAGAGGATTCCGAAATTTAACGATGACACTGAAACCCCGTTACCTTAATCTAGGGAATGCCAGAATTACTTCCGAGCCTGCGACATCCCAATCTCCCTCGCCACGTGTTGGGACTGCATCTTGTACACTGAATGGGAATATCTATATATTCTCTGGCCGAGGCGGTATCGCGATGGCACCTATTGAGGAGCAAGGCGCGGTCTGGGAATTCGACACTGCGGCAGCATGCTGGTCATTTATTTTGCCATCGGACGCGAGCGCAAAGGCGTTCCCGGTCGCTCGCAGCTATCACTGTATGACCAGTGACGGGAAAGATACACTTTATATCCATGCAGGTTGCCCCGAAAAGGGAAGGTTATCGGACCTATGGGCTTTCAGCGTCTCCCGAAGAGAGTGGACAGAACTTACCCCAGCATTTAATCCTCCACGTGGAGGTACTTCGATCGCCTTTGCAGATGGCAAATTGTATCGGATGAATGGGTTCGATGGGAGTACCGAACAGGGAGGAAGAGTGGACATTTACTCCCCTGAAACGACTTCTTGGACTTCGCACGTTTATTTACCCGATGGCAAAGCAGGCCCAGCACCGAGAAGTGTGAGTTGTTTGCTGCCCGTTCGTCTGGAAGGTCGGTCATTCTTGATCACCTTATTTGGTGAGCATGACCCTAGTTCACTGGGCCACCAAGGAGCGGGAAAGATGTTGAGTGACGTGTGGGCATTTGACATTAGAAGCAAGAAATGGGAGGAAGTTGTTGTTCAAGGAAATCAACTTCCTCTTGCGCGGGGCTGGTTTGATGCTGATGTCGTCGGTACAAATGCTATTGTGGTTCATGGTGGGCTAGGGGAATCAAATGACCGATTGGGGGACGTGTGGACTATGGAACTGTCTTGATATTCTAGGCGGATAATTTCGCAACCGCGCCTCGAAGTAGGGCAGCATGACATGCCGAACAGAGATCTCAGAAGCTCCCATCCCAACCGCAATTAATGAAACAACCTTCCAATGACCGCAGCAATATACCTACCCCCTTTTAGAAATTGACGTACAGTACGCCCGTAAAGGAGACTTGATAGATTGACACAAGAACAGCGTGTGAGATCGTCACTAGCAAGTGGCATTACGCTTTAAAATAGAGCTACAAAGTCTTATTTGGGATGTGGTAGCTAGAGAATGAGGGAAGCAGATGCGCAAGACTCCTGTTCCTGGCGCAGGAAGCTCACCCCCTGGCTGATAACAAAGGACGTGCTGTCCGTGCCGGACTATCTTGCCTGCGAGCGTGGAATTGGAGGTGGCGGAATTTGAGGTCTCTAATATTTTGTGGGGGGGGGGATTTGGCTGCTGCAATGAATTAGCAGATGGGTCGAAAGAAGTTGGTCTGCAACAAGATGTGGATCACAGTTCGTCCCGGTCTGGTACCCAATTAGCCCCCAGATTGTCACTTGGATACGTGTGTGGCAGAGGGAACTGACGCCCTGCCAGATTCGCAAGGCCGACTCAAAGCTCTTCGTGTTTGTCTCGGTTGCAATTCTATGGAAGCTTTTAGCAAGCATGAATTGCTTATACAGCAGAGAGACATTAGCCATATAAATACGGGGTAAAATACCGTAAATGAGAACGATACAGGAAAATAGCTACTCCGAGACCATTCTTAATATATGGTAAGGTCTTGGCAATAAGGTTCGAAAAACGAACTGAGAGTATCTGAGGGGTAATCTGCTTTCAAATCTTACTGTATGGCTACGAGGCGTTTCGGAAAGTATGCCCAATGCCGGAACCTTTAATAACAGTATTTTTGGTGATCTACCGGAGATACATCAAGAAAGGATGGTGGGGGCTTTCTAACCAAATTAGGATTAGCGCGATCTGAGTGGGGCGCTGGGAGAGAAAGCGTAAGTGTCTGACTGGTTGATCGACCAGATAAAAGACTTGATGTCAAGGAAACAGAGGGTAAGGTTACGAGACGGCGTATTGGGGTGCTAAACCTACGAAAAAAGCAAAACTAAGCCGAAGAGGCAATTCACAGGTCCGCCGTCTACGTTGTGGTTTCTGGTGCAAGAGAAAATGAGGGAATGGCCTAAGCATCGATTAGGATGGCATTTTCTACGTGACATCTTGAGCGTCGTGCTTCATATACCTGTATGGACCTTTACTCCTCCCGGCGAATTTAAGTGTAAACTGTGTCGTCACCTCCGACCAAGCATAAAGCCAGACCAAAGGCCTTCAGCTTGAAAGAGTATATTTGCCTAAAGTAGCTTAGCCAAAGTGTGCCGCAAGCAAAAAAATAGTATGCCCATATCATTCACTTACTATTTTTAGGCGCATCCCAAGCAGGCTTGCTTCTTCTGATAGAGTCGTTCGGTTTTAACCCGGAGATAGGGCAGCGCTTGGCGTCGGCTTAATGCCCACGAGCTTCCTACTTAGAGTGTGTTATGTCATTTGAAATTTGTGCCGGAAGTTGAAGGTTCGAAGGCTCAAATGCGTTTGTGTTCGTAGTCACTATTTGTATTGGGCTCTTTTGTGCATTCTGCTGACCGCCTCTAGGAAGCTTCCCTGCTATGTAGCAGAGTAAGCAATCTTGTGAGAGTTGTGGGAGTCGGGAAACACACCACGTTCCAGCTATTAGCCTCTATATATAGCTGACTACATCAGGGCGCTAACCCGAAGGGGAAGGAAGTATCCAACAGGAGGAGTGAGAGGAGGGGTGATCAGCCTAAAAGTTAACGGCCCGTCCCCCACCTAACACGGTGTTGGTGCTAATCGGCTCAACATAATTCTCAGATCAATTCCCAAATCTGGAGGTACCTGTGTGTTTAGTCAGCTTCCTGAAAAGTCAGGCTAGGTGAGGCTCGTTACATTAGGTTGTTGATTGGCTTCCAGGAAGATGACTAAAGAACCTCGAGCATTGGTTTCGTATTTTAGGTCCATTGGAGAGGTAATACCGTAGCGCCAAGGATTACTAGCCGTATTTGCTGTCTTGTAACCCACTTTTAATTTTGGTAGGCTCTACATCCTGAAAACGATCTTCATATGCCCATCGGTGCAGGATTTACAGGTATTTCACCCAGTAGACGGAATTTCGCAAACTGTGAGTGATCCCGCCCGACCATATTGTATACCATTACAATGACTTCAAACGTATCTCTTAACATATTTAATGCTCCCCAGCTATCGTATATATTTGCCTCCTCTCCCTATTCTGATGCTCAGGCCCAACAGGTCGACGCGTCCACATTATACTTCGATGACTTGCATTGACTCCGCTTCTGGATGGTAACCTCACAGCTATTGATATTACCGTTTTTATCACTTTGCGTTCCGGCAGCCCTGCGTATCGGTATCTTCTAATAGACAGCTTCGCCACCACCGAGCAATTTCCTATTGGTTACGGCCTAGTGGAACAGGAAAAACGCCTTTGTGGCCTTGTTATGGCAGTTAATCACGCTATTACTGCTATCCAATTTATGCTGACAGCTACTCAGCTCTGGTTTAGGACATCACCTACTCTGACGCTGTCACGCAACATTGACCTCCACACAGAGTACAGTCACTCGCCCTCGCCGTCCTAACTACCTCTAATGGGTATAGGTCTGTCAATCAAATCTACGATACCCACCCAGGCTCTGCTCAACTTCTCACCTCGCAAGGAACGTCCCTATTTTGTTACCACCTGTCAATGCCCGAACTGTGGGTCAAAATCTGCTCAATTCCTCTCATAGCTGGCTCTTGGCATGTCTGAGCAATGAGTTTAGCAGGAGCTACATATATTAGAACTCAGGACCCTTACATGAGAAGTCTTCATGATTCATTACATTCTTCAGACTCGTACTCTTTTTCGCAATGCTTTTCTCGCTCCTTCTACTAGTGCCGATTGCCAGGGCACACTTCCTTATTAATTATCCGGGGACCCGGGGTTTTGACGAAGATACGCACGGAAATTGGCCATGTGGTGGTTTCAATGAGGTTTCTTCGAATCGATCGGAGTTTCCGCTAAATGGAGGTCCTATCCAAATCCGCAGTACTCATACTCAGCAACTGTTGGAGGTGTTGGTAGCTGTTGGAAATGATCCCGGAGAGAATTTCAACCATGTAGTGGTCCTGACTCTCTTAGAGACTGGACCCGGAAACTTCTGTTTCGGGGACGTGGAGCTCCCAAGAGCGTTAAATGCCACAGAGGGGATGAATGCAACTTTCCAGATCATTTCAGGAGCCTCTGACGGTGGCCTATACGGGGCAAGTTCATATACAAATGGATACCATACTGCAATTAAAGGTCACATATTAACTTCATTCATCCATGCTTTAGTGTGCCGATGTTACATTTACATCCAGAACGCTCTCTGACAATGAATACTCGCAACATTGCACAAATGTTACCACCATGCGAGTGTATGAACTCAAAGATTTGTCCATCCACGCAAATGAATCGTCACCCTCCGATGTGGAAACTGTCTCATCATCGTCTACCGGGGATACTGAAAATATCGGAATGAGATTGGAAGCTAATGGGTGGTTGGTGCTTGTTATGGGTCTAGTCTTTGGAAAAATATGTATCATGAAATAGATGAGGCTGAAATACTACAGTCGGCGAGGAGTTCCTTTCCCCTGACCTGGACTCATGCATCTAAATTCTCCGTTGACCAACTGGTTAAAAGAGATTAGTCTAAAATAATGACCCTGTGACTTAGATGCATATTATAAAAAGGCTCAAAATTATCGGCTGTTGCTGGACCTTGAGATCTCGTGTGCAGTAATTGCTTTTGGGATGTGAACTATGTGGGTTTACCTTACATCAATACAGTGAACGCGAACAGCGTTTGTTTTAGGAAAGTAAATACCTAATTACTAGCGGAAGAGATGGATTCACTGCCAGGAAACATATCGGCAGCATGAAACTAGCGGGACTTTTGAGGCGGGCCACAGAACCTCACACTTCCATAGCTTGGCTCCCTTTACCAGATCCTGGTCGAGAATTTGAAGAAACGGTACGGTGTAAAAAGATTACAAAGTTGGCGAAGTCAAACATGGCCGACCACACGGTAGAAACATCAAATCAAGAGCTTGATCGAAATTTCTAATTCATTTCAGCTACCTTAACCATTTAGGGAGTCTCATCAGCACATTAACTAAATAACCATCTCCATTAGCCAACTCAATTTCTTTTCACATGCACGTATGCGGCACTCGGTATTTCCAGATATTATATGCAAACAATTGACCTGTGGCTTCAGTGACTTTTGTGGCAATCGATAAATTCCAGAGGCCAAGGTCCTAGTGCGCCGGTCAGTTGCTGCAGCTACATTCGTGCCGTTTCAATACGCTTGAACACTGGTAACAAATCTAATGTATTTAACCTCATACGTATGTATCTACTGCAGGTCTCACGGTCCAACATCGTTGTATAGCCTGGTGTGTGGCCTCGGTTGGATTACATTGAAAATTAATTGAGGTATGACGTGGACATATCTCAGATTGCCGCATAGTTTATGTTAAAACGAATTTTAATTTGCTGCACTTTTCATCTTTATGATTTGAGGACAACTCTTTTTCACGTCGCGCATGAGCTTGAGAACACAAATTACCAATGCAAAAATCCCCGATAGTTTGAGAAAGGACCAGAAATCAAAGGGTTGCACGTAATCGCTGCAAAAATGGATAAGTAGCTGAGAAGACACCTTTCTGTTGGAACCCTTGTCCAGCATTTAAATGCACCATTTGTAATATCAACATACCTATCCTCTGTCCAGAAATTCGGAACAACACCCTCCTCACGAAGTGCTGCTAGCTTGTTGAAACCATACTCTCCAATGTCGGTTTCCAGCCCATGATATTCAAATATATGGTTGGCTTGGATGCTGTGTTCAATTGCCGAGATAGAGGAAGAGTGGTGATAATAACATATTTTGTTTTGCAGTCAGAAAGAGGTGGGTGATAGAAGCACAAATAAGACAGTACTAGCCGGCCAGACATACCTTACTTATGTAGAGTCTGGACAGAAAACCAGACTAATAGAGCTAGACAAGAGCCTCGACCGCATAGAGATTGGACTTGGTTTGCTTGGCGTTCACTATTGGCGCAAAGGGACTTTACACTTGTATTTCGGACCCACTCTACCTGCAGATGGCGATTTTTATTGGATATTAGGATACGCTATTCGGCAAAATGGTAATTATCATTCAGCGCGTATATTTTGCCCCAAAGAGGATCAAAAATAAGATTATTCTCCACATAGAAATATTAAAATCAAATTAGCTAAGCGATAGCGGATACCACATCTGTAATTCTATATCGGGCGTAAAATTACCCCTTCTGCGGACTAGACCTATGGACAGAGTTTGATAGTCCCCACAAAAACGTGAATATCAGGCAGTGATGTTTTCACACACGTGCCTCTTGGTTTATGAAGAATGGCAACAGATGGCCGTGAACGAGCGTAAAGGTTATCTCAATGCACGTTCAGGATCAGTGTTCCCTCAAGACCTAGGTTTTCCCCGCACCTCCACGCAAGCCTATTAATTAACATGACAAATGGTGTTGGTATTCACCAACATATCGCTGAGGTCTCGTGGAAATGGTTGGTAGTTAATCTAGATGTAAGTGTGATGATTACATGGTTTTTACCTATACCAACCGTAGCTTACACGATTGTCTGCCATCCAACGGAGAACTTATTTCTCCAATACGAACTCCTTGACAGCTCGTTCCGGACCTGCCCTCCTTAGTGAGTATCTCAATGCTCTAGTCACCGGGAAACCTCCTGGCACCTGATTACAAGCGATTGAGCGTAGATATTGGTACAAAACCCGTAGTATTTCGTGTTGGGGCATAACGATTAATTGAGGGCGATTACTTGGACTTCTGATTAATAACTGTCTTCATGTAAAGATTATGTTCTAATAAACATCGGATTTCAGCAAAGGGGAGTTCAGTTCGAATAATGTTACCGACCCAGGTAGCCAAACAAGTTATATCTCATGGAAGTGAAGCTTTCTCAATGAAATGTTTACCGTGCTTGTTATAACCGCAGACAACCATTTCCACTGGATGGCTAATGTCCAACAACCTAAACTTTGGGATTTCTTCCGGAACCGCCGGCAATGCAATGGTTACCGCTCGACCTTGCTCCCAATATGCAGCAATTTGGGTGATGATGCGCTTAACGAGATGCGTCGGGTAGTGGGAGTGTTCGTAACCCCTCCCATTTATCTCAAGTTGTGGCCATAGGACGTCTAAGACATAAGAGAAGATCTCATCTGATCTCCAAAGTAGCACCATCTGAAGCATTGTTTCTGCCAGGCTGAGTGTGTACACATCCGAGGTGTTCGAAATTTTGAAATCCACTACACCAGCAATTTGACACATGCTGCGCGCTAGATTTTCAAGCCGAGTCGAACGCTCATCCATGACCGGAATAGACAAGCAAAACGTATCTGCTCCATTTGCTTCTTCAAAAATGATTTCGCAGAGCAGGCAATACAGGGCATTTATAGTGTCTCGATGGTTCGGAAAGCTCTGACATATTTGAGAAAATGAGGTACGCCAGCTCATTCCCTTTTGTGTACCCAGGTCGGCAAGGGAACCTTTCGGTAGCTGATTTGCATTGAGTTGGGATCTCCACACCTCTAGTCGTTCCTTTTGAACCTCCAACAAACCCAGCAGGTGTGAACTTTGTACAAATCCTTCCCGAGCTTCGGCGTACTCCTCCGGTACACACCGCCTTCCCAACATTTTGTTTAGTATTTCATACGCAAGGCTGCCGACCTCACTAGACAGCTCAGATATCTGGCGGCTGTCTGCAACGCACCGATATACTACCAATTTTGTCCGAATTTCCAACGACTTGATAAGGATATCGTATATCAGGTCGTCTGCACTCATTCCTAGGATACAGTCAAGATATAAGCGCTCGGTGATATCCGGAAGGAGATTAGGTCCAAGAGAACTAGCTCCTTGACCTTCCAGAAGCAAAGCAGGCGGCTTTGCTGGTCGGTGCGATGTGCACAGGCGAAACCACATTTGCAAAGAATCAGCGCCGCCCACTGAGTCCATTATTTGTGTCCTATAAATTAAAACAAACCGGACGGAATCCATTACCGCCAATCGAAATCTGAGATGATTGGTCGATGCGTGATGGTAAAGGGCGATGAGGACGAGCGCAGCAAGGAATGCAGGTGCTTGACGCTTGATGTCATCAAGATGCGCGTTGCGGAAATGCCAGAGCGTCAAATCTTGATAATTTTGAGCATGACGATGATGCAAGGCATTGACGAACGGGCTGAAGATCGATCTTCGGCGATCGATAGCCGAAATGCAGCTCTGGACTCGCACATCTAGCATCGACAGATTCGATGCGGATATACAAAGCATCGCAAACCGTAAACAGAGAGGCTGGAGAGATCCTTCTGTGAATCGAAGAGAAGCTCCAGGAAGAAGATGGCGGACATGCCTATGGAAATGGTTGAAGTAGCCAGCCTCATGGATGTCTTCGGAACTCGGAGTCATCGGAATTTTCGCGAAAGAGAATCCGCCGGTCGAGTGGAAAGGGAAAGCAATGTCGTTTGTGCCTGACGCGACGCTTAGTGTGCTAGGTTTGGAATCCGTCACTGGTCGAGGTGAAGTATTTTTAGCCGTAGTAAGCTGTTGCTGGAACGATACACCATTCAGATTTCGAAAACTAAAATCGATACCATAAGTGCAGTCCAGCGATAATCTTGCGCAGGCTTGGCAGCAGGGCTTTGTCTGATCGCACTGAAGAAGTTCAGAATATGGCTAACCAGGGACATAGGGAAACCACACTGACTCGCTTGCCTCTTCTGCGGCATGGTTTGCAACCTGTATGGGTACGTCGAATTTTAGGTAGATTGAGGGTCTCGGTAGACTGGACCTGTATCGGCATATTTGGCCTGGGTAGTATCAGACGTGTCTGCGCCTCGCAATTAGCAATGCCGGAAGTTGAAAGAGGCGGTTGTGCCAAGAGTCGTTAATAAGCCAACATCTTATACCCACACCTGCCAGATATGGAAATTTATTACGCCATTACATGTATCGTATCACAATAAGGTTTAGCGGCTCGGCTACTTGAAGTGATTCTAGATAAATTGGCAAAGTATTGAGCAATTTTTTTTTTTTACCTTTCAATCACAGCGGCTGCATTTCATCTTTTTCTTTCTGCTGGATTCAATTATTTGCGCCCAGAGCAAGAATGGCTCAACATTTCGAGCCTATTCAGTAATTGGTAGTGCTCTCACACCACTTAGTGGTGTATAGACTTGGCATAAATCATGTTTTTCAAGTAGCAAAATCGTTCTCAGCCGAAGGTTTACTAACGACCAGGGTCCTCAGTGTCCTCGGATTGAGTGGAAACCCACCCCTTTCTTTAGCCTTGAAAGTCGTGGGTACTTAGGGCCAAGGTCACATTTCTATGTATCCTGCTGCTGCTTGGGGGTTGCTGCTTGGGAATTGTAACAGAACTTTCAAACGCAATTTTTAGACCCGCTTAGTTAGACTAGGTAAATCTGCACGTTTTCTGGGGACCTTGGGGACTGTCGGCTTCATATTTGAAGCGCGTATAACCAAGTTGACTTGGAAAGACCGTTGCAGATTTCCTTTTTTCCTATCCTCCGTTGATCTCAACACTGTCGGGTAATTCCATCAACAGGACGCTTTGACCAAGAGCTTTTTTTTCATGGTGCTCATTTCATTACTCAGCCCTCATTTCGATTTTTCCTGGCCGGGAAACAACATTGGTCCTTGTCAAGATGGCTACGGAACTACTCCTCTCTCTCATCAAAAGAGATGACGTCGATGCCGCCGATACCTGTGACGCTGGTAACGAGTATGATGGTCGGATGGGCCTCCGCATTTCATCTATTTTTGTCATAATGGCC
Organism: Penicillium dipodomyicola; assembly: GCA_015585785.1. Lineage (NCBI taxonomy): Eukaryota > Fungi > Ascomycota > Eurotiomycetes > Eurotiales > Aspergillaceae > Penicillium > Penicillium dipodomyicola. The sequence goes on along the minus strand of JACSOR010000045.1, from coordinate 28,077 downwards.
GGTTCGATGATAGCCGCCGTCTTCCCTGTTCTAGCAAAACGCTTTGGGGGCGCCGGAATCCCACCTTGGGCATTTTTTATAGCCAAATACTTTGGCTCTGGTGTCATTATTGCGACGGCTTTTATCCACCTGCTCGCTCCTGCTGAGGAGGCTCTGACGAATGAGTGTTTGACTGGACCGATCTCAGAGTATTGTTGGGTTGAAGGGATTATCCTTATTACCGTTGTTTTTATGTCCTTTGTGGAATTGATGGTCATGCGCTATTCGCATTCCGCTTCGGGTCATGAGCGTGGCATCGAAGGTATGGGTGAGGATACGGGTGGCATGCTAGTAAAGGACAGTTTGGGCCATTCCCGCGAGCATTGCGATACCGCGATGGCCAGAAGTGACTTCACATCTTCGGAAGCATATGCAGCTCAATTGACCGGCATCTTCATTCTGGAATTCGGCATTGTCTTCCATTCTATTTTCATTGGCCTGACACTTGCAGTGTCCGGTCCCGAATTCATCACACTCTATATTGTCTTGGTATTCCACCAGACGTTCGAGGGCTTGGGACTGGGTGCTCGTCTCGCCACCATTCCGTGGCCAAAGTCCAAGAGCTCTACGCCTTACATCTTGGGAATTGTTTATAGTCTGACCACCCCTGTTGCCATTGCAATTGGCTTGGGTGTCCGCAATGTCTATCCACCCACTGGTCGGACGACGCTCATAGTCAACGGTGTTTTCGACTCTATCTCCGCTGGCATACTTATCTACACTGGCCTCGTTGAATTGATTGCACACGAGTTCATGTTCAGTCCATCTATGCGCCGAGCTCCTATTCGGGTTGTCTTGTCGGCATTTGCCTTGCTCTGCCTCGGTGCAGGACTGATGGCAGTACTCGGAAGATGGGCTTAGATGAATACCAGACGGAAAGGTTCTAGTGATTGGGTCATTAGGACTGAGCCCGGCTTTCGCATGTATGCAGCACCATCGACCATGGTCAACGTGAGGAAAAGCAACGGCGGGCGGTGAAATTGTGACCGAACGTTCAATAAACTAGGCGTTTTAAAGAGAGCGTGCAAAAGTGGTGTACAGCAGGCCTGAAAAGATTGGCTAACTGAGAGCCCCTTCCCGACCTAAAGCGCAGGTCCGTGCATTTCATAATACCCTCATACTTCCCAGGTCTCTGACAAGAAATTATTTCAACCTGTCCGCAAGGACCACCTCCGCTCCATTCCGAGCCCTCGGGCGAGACCGGAGAACCTGAACTTACTATCCTCCTCTCCTGTGGTTCACTAGTACTGTATACAACGAACGTATTATCAACGTGAATGTCTGCTTGCTTCCCTCGAAATTTTTCCTACTTTGCGGATAGGTCCTGGGAGTGTCATCAAAATTGGTTTGATAGATGAATGCAACCCCCGGCTTCATCTCAGTTATAGAATTTGTGGAATCTGGTCATGGTAAAGAACCACGCAGACATAGTAGAAGGTGGAGAACTGTGATGTCCAAATGTGGTTAGCATATCTCTTACTCTCGCTGAGAGTGCCACTAGACCAAAACAGGCAGCACAGTGTCTGTTATCCCTCTCAGTCACCGCTATTTCCTGCCATTATTCTGCCGCACCAAAAATTACATTCAATTATTCAAATATAACTAATATTCAGTGTACTGTACCATCCATTAGGCTCAGTAATAGCCTGCACCCAACGTGGCACACTCTCTGATAGATTTTTTCGGATACTAAAGTCAAGTTGCTGCCAGGCCTCCTTCGCAGTAACTAACTAGTTATGCAGCGTACGATTAAACAGTGACTCCTAGCTCCTAGCTTGGGAAGATAAGATAAATATCATGCCAGAAATTGCTTCCCTCCTGTTTCCCTGAATCCTTGATGGTGCCTGGGTATTAGATGCTGCACGTGATGAATCAATTATTGCTATGGTAGATGGCCCGCATAATAGCAAGCCTAATTCAGCCTAGCGGCACTCTGAACGACATTGAGAGAGACACTAATAGAGTTGGCAGTTCACGCGACAACAATCCCATTGTGGGTGGCTAGTTGCCTCCAAAGATATATCCAGTGCCACTTGATCTCACCTTAATAATAAAGACTGAGAAAGCCGCATAATATGGTTACTTTAACTGATAATTCTCTAGGTAGTCGTACTGCCACTCCTGCGGGAGCCTCCAGTTATGCGGGAACCAACGGCGTGGTGGAGGGACATCATCAAATCAATACAATTACTTTTCAAGGAGCAATTGACAGCGAGCTGGGGAATGACGCACGGAGTACCGCTTGAAAACCAAAAATGGGGGAGTCACAATGGATCAGAAGAGCCAATGTGTGATTGGTTCTGACTACTCCTTGCTCATTGCGGAGCTACATGCAAAAGCGTAGCGCATGATTTTCTTTCTTGTGAACTAAGGCAGGTCTAGATTCTGGTGGACCCGTATAGACAATGGTAAGTACCATCTCCCTAAGTGCCCATCCTGTGGTCGAAGGAATAACTCTCTAGTGACGTAAGGGATGTCCAATGGGGTCATCACGGAGAACCACGTGATCATCCCACTAAAATCCAAGTTGAGCCAATCAGCTATATCGGTGAAATGAAAGTTGCTGGTCTGTATTAACTTAGTTTTGGGCCAAGACCAGGCGAATGTATATATTTTCGGTAAGCTGCGCCACCATTCCATAGTACCTACCATTTGTCTTCTCGCCCCCTCATGTAGGGGGACCTTGTTGCATGGGCACAGTTTTAAATATGGAGGAACCCATTCTATATGAGTTTCCTACTTTCCTCAAAGCCTATTATCAGCTTGCCAGATCGTCATGCCTCAACACTTGGCCCTGTATCACTCTACCATCATTCCGAAGATGGATACAGAATTAGTCCATAAAATTTTTGCACGAGACGAAGCCGAATCTGCTCCGTCCTGTTTTACGGGAAATGAATACGATGGCCGGATGGGACTGAGGATTTCGTCGATATTTGTGATATTGGTTGGTTCGATTTTCGGTGCCGTCTTCCCCGTAGTTGCACGGCGATTTGGTGGTTCAGGAATCCCATCCTGGACATTTTTCGTTGCCAAATACTTTGGTTCTGGTGTCATTATTGCTACCGCCTTCATTCACCTCCTTGGCCCAGCTGAGGAGGCTTTAAGAAACAGTTGTTTGACCGGTCCTATTACAGAATATAGCTGGGTTGAAGGTATAATCCTAATGACTATCGTTGTTATGTTCTTCGTGGAGCTGATGGTCATGCGATACGCACGGTTTGGCCAAAACGATCAGCCCGATGTTGAGAATCACATACATTCACACTTGGACGACGATGAGGATGCCACTACTGATGAGAGAAATCGAGTGGTGCCGAGATATGATCACTTGGACCGACCCTGGGGGCATCAGGATACTGAAATGTCCGAAAAAACTGGTATGGAAGGGTACATCGCTCAGCTGACTTCTATCTTTATCTTGGAATTCGGTATCGTCTTTCACTCTGTGTTTATCGGTTTGACTCTCGCTGTATCTGGCGAAGAGTTCACAACCCTCTACATTGTCATCGTCTTCCACCAGACTTTTGAAGGGCTAGGTTTGGGCTCTCGCCTTGCTACCCTTCCTTGGCCGCGATCAAAACTCCTGACACCGTATATTCTGGGGCTCGTTTATGGAATTTCCACTCCTATTGCTATTGCCATTGGCTTGGGTGTGCGTAAAACTTATCCGCCAACCGGTCGAACAACGCTGATCGTTAATGGTGTTTTCGACTCGATATCTGCAGGCATCCTCATTTACGTTGGTCTTGTCGAGCTTATGGCGCACGAGTTCATGTTCACCCCTTCTATGCGAAGAGCTCCTATTTAAACGGTTCTGGCAGCACTTCTTTTGCTCTCCAGCGGTGCGGCGCTCATGGCATTGCTTGGCAAGTGGGCGTAGGTCGCCCTCGGTTTTTTTGTATTAACATTTACCGGCCTTGACTTTGACAAAATGCAAACTTCCAAAAGATTCTCTGCCGATCCTGTTTTCCCTAGAACCTGGTGCGACCCCTCAAGTAGTTGGCGGTTGCAACGTCGTAACACCGGGGCTCGTCGCAGGAGACCCATGATTACTGTATTGCATCCCATGAGAGGAATCGGCTCCTAGTTAATAGACTAATGTAAAACAATCTAAGAAAGGTGCGACCCTGATCGGTCGCCCATGCCCATCCATTTCTTTCTTTTTTGTTCTCCGGCAGTAGTACGACCTTTGTCATTGACCGGAAGAGATAGATGAGGACAAAGGCTGCGGAGGTAAAGGAGGGCATGGATCAAGCCAGATCGCTCTGAACAATACTGAAAGACTGATGAAAGTTGGCCCCGGCCTATAACAACTCCCTCCTGTAGATTCTCCACGAGGTATGAGTCTCAGAGGATTTTGGTCAATGACAAGAGTTTGATAGCGGGCTGAGCCAAAAAATACATTGTAGGCATTAGGTCATAAGATCTCTAATAGATTAATCTTCAAGATGTGCGACCCAATGATGTTCATGTTGCGCTGTCAAATGTAATCAAGCTTTACCTTAACAGCCTTTCCCCTGACAAGGATTTGCCTCTTTCTTGCTTGCCATTTCAGCCTCCATGGCTCTTATTTTCTTGCCAAGCTTCTAGCTCTAGCTTTCGTCGTACGGAAGCTAGGTCATACACTCACGATCCGTCACAGCAAGTCGGCTTTTCTTTGTAAGTTCGTAGAAAGACATGGATTAATCCTGGCCCTGGTTGCTCCTGGGATCTTAATTGGTATTCCTAGATCCCTAATGCCCCATCCCTAGGAATTATTTGTTAATCCGAGTTGTTTTAGGCACCTCGTAATGTCTTGGACACAGTCATCATACCAGTCCTTCAAACACCTGTGTATCTCGTATCCCAAACATTCTGCCAAGTCTCGCCGTTTTTCATACTCCTGCTGGTATTTTGAGTGTAGGCGCTGGTAACAGAGAGATTTCTTCGAGCCAGGGTCCGTTACCGATTGTTGCAAGGCAATCGGGTCATCGCTGCTCAAGGGAACGTATTTTTTAATCCCATATTTCCTTCGAACCCTTAAAATACCAGCCTCGAGCACCGCAAGGTCCACTGGGAATGCATCCTTCGCATTTCCATGGTCGTCCTGGGCTTTGGATTATCCCGCTGGGCGCAGCGAATTCCTTCCGGTTGGGGCCAACCTCCAGGTATGCGAGGGGGGAGATAAAGTGACTGGGTGTTTTTAGATAACGCCTCCAGAGGAAAGGAAAGCGTACTTACTCTGGCCGTACTTGAACCATAACGAGATATTTCGTCGGTGTTATCAACTAAACTCGAGGCAGCACTATAGTTCGTCCAAGGTGGCCGACAACAGATGGAACTACCCTTGAAGCGCGAAGTCGAAGGCTATTACGTCTTCTGCAAGACAGACGTGATCAATGGACGTGCGGTTCTTCAATGGAACCAGCCGATGACCGAGGGCGCCATGTCTGGACGCCTGAGAAATCTGGGGGAAATCCACGGCTTCCTTCAGTCAATGTTCGCCCATCGTTTTCGCTATGGAGGGGGAAAGATGTTAAACGAAAGCAGCGCGGTCAGCGAAGCACAGCAGAATTTGATCATGAAACACGCTGACACTCGCACTTTCTTGAATCATTATCTTCCACGACACATCGACACCGATATGCAGAGCGTTATGAACGGCCGCGAATCCAACAAGTCTCTGATGCGCGCGATCACCCGGATGAGTAGGTGGATTGACAAGAGACGCCCTCGGCGTCTTACTTCGGAGCAACGAGCGTCCCTTCGCGAACATCCAGAATATGTCGAGGCCACTCGGCGAATGAAAGAGCAAGCCGAGGAGTGCAAATGCGATCCCAGTGCAGCGATGCAATCGCGATTAGAGAAATTGAAACGCGAAACCTCCAATACGTTCGGCCGGTTGGAAAGAGCACTGAGACGGAAGGTGCGCCATGAGTTCGACCGCAAACAGGCCATCATAGACATTGAGCGACAGCTCTCGGGGGCTGCTGTTGATGACGAAGAGGCGAAGAAGGTACTTCAAGTCGAAGACCAGATGCTACCGGAGCAGATTGATCTTCTTGAGAAATTATTCACATGGCCTACCTCTCAATCCCTGGAGGCGGAGTGGCAAAGAAGGAACGCTGCTGTGGCTACGATCTCCCGATATTGTGGTTTCCTTGAAGGTGGGCCATTGCGTGGGCGACGTAAACGGGCTGCACCAAGTGACGGGTTCGATGAAGAACAGACCAGCGTGTTACCAGAGCCAGCCAAGAAGAGTTGCAGCTCTCCGGAGCCTTCGCAGCAGGATATTCTTCTTGTGAAAGCCAAAAATTATATCAAAAAGGCCAAGAAGCCTCGCCGATGTTTTCAATGTTATGGTGACACCGAACTTCCCATTCATCGCCGCACGCAGAAATATAGCGCATATAAGTCGACTCTACGACACTTTCGAGAGAAGCACTTGCAGGATCGAAGGTGTCATATGTGTGACGAAGATCTACTACATGAGATGCATCTTCGCAGGCATGCAGAAGAGGTTCATCGCCTCAGCACGGAACGGAATTACTACACCAAAGATACGGGATCGGACATTGATACCGATTAATTGGGAGGTTTGCGGGTGTTCTGTCAAATTGAAGTACTCTATTTTGTCTATGCTTAAGAATAATCAACCTCGGATCCGGATAATATTTTCCGTGATAGTGCTCCATTTTCCAACATCTTCAACTGGAGATAAGTTCTGTTTGATATATGCTCGTCGCATTAGAAAACCCCTTATAGCAATGTTAGCCTTCCTATCTACAGCAGCATTCATGGACGTAAAAGAACAGACTCATAATACGATAGGTTTTGGAGACAACGACAGCGCCCGAAGCCGACGAGTAGTGATACAGTGGAATTCGAAATCAGTTTTAACTCCGCACTCTTGTGATTTCATTCCCGGACCTTAAGTGGAGACACTCTAATCTAAATTTAGCACTTCCCCTGATAATCCATGTAGGGCTGTATTGTATTCGCTGGTAACAACAATGAGTCATTGTTATAGTACCGTAATTCCTCGTAGAAACAGATGGAATCCTCGTGCAAACGTATCAAACAAAGAGAGGATCCGAAGAATCTGGCAACATCCTTCTCACAGTCTCTAATGTCCTAGTCTCTTTGTCACGCGCAGCCTTTACCACGCTCACTTACATCCATCAAAAGGCTGCAGTGACGCCATAGTGAACTTATCCTGGTAGGCGACCTAACTTTTTATACCCTTTCTTTTATCTACTACAATTCTCATTCTTTACCATTGCACAGAAATCCGGTACTTCCGAAAAGCTAACATGAACATTCCAAGATCTGCCATCATATTAAAGAGCCTAAACACGACATTCCTCTCTCCTAGGAGGACACCGGTTCCAGAAGCTGGCAGCGTAGATCCTAAGGGTATTGTCCTAGCCCAAGCTCTGGGCCGACCAGCCCCAGTTCCAATCAGGCGTAAGTTCTAGCACCACATCCATCGAATTGAAAAGCACTAGGGCTAGAGACTTTTGGTATGGCGCTCTAAGGTGTAGGGAAGGAGTATGATAACAGGCACTCAACCGTTCTCGTAGCATACTAGGAAGCAACAAAGCAACGAAGCAATAGTCTGTAGGTCGAAGAGACGAAGATTTGACCTATCTTCGAAGGTAATCTGCCTAATCCTAAGATTCACTTCTAGATAACTCTCTAAATGTGTCTCTAGTGCTCCCACCTGCAATATACGACGGGGAAGGTCATAACGCTGAATAGAACTCCCAGTTTGCGGTTGAACCAGGTTCCAGGCTGTTTTATTCTCTAAGCGTGATCTTGATTGCATTATACGGGTTACTTGGTCTCGCAAATCCATTAATGCTTTAGAGCTGTGGTCCCTCTTAAGGTAGGATTGATGAATGGGAAATCTTCTCAAATTTTAACATTGTCCACATCATTGTCCCGCCTTTTCAAACGAACAAAAACTGTCCTGCAATAGCACCGACAGCAATAAGAAGCAGTGGTGTATACTTGTTGGTGAATTTGTAGAGGACTGCCGACGCGACAACATAGAGTACAGCAGCCAAGGCGCTCTCAACGTTCATAACGTTTTGTGGCAAAGGAGCTGTTGTCGTTGAGTCGGAGACTTCAAGGCTCGAGTGTAACATCTGCAGCGCTATAATGGCAATCACACCAATGACAGCCCCGCAAAGTCCGTCAAAGAAGGCCGAAAGAAACTGCGGGAATCAGTAAATACATAATGATGTCGTGAGGAGTCTTCAAAGAAGGGACGAGTGACTTACTTTACTGCGTACAAGTTTCTCTAACAGGCCATGTCCAGCGATCGTAAACACAAAGCAAGGGAAGAACATGCCAATGGTAATAACCACCGCGCCGGCAAAAGCTGTCCCAAGGCTTCCATCTGCCAAACCGCCCTGAAACCCAACAAAAGTTGCAAAGATCACAAGCGGGGCGGGGAGAATGTTCCCAATCGCGATACCATCCAGAAAGATACGCGCGGGAAGCCACCCACCCTTGAGAACGGCTTCGACCTGGATGAAGGGTATTGCGGTGTATGCGCCACCAAAAGAGAGGCTTCCGGCTACCAGCCCAAGTGCGAATAGATTGGGTACGGAGGGGCTTTTAGCTATTCCGAGCGCGAGGGAAACCGGTGATGGGACACCTCGGAAAACCACGTAGATAGCGTATACGACGTACTGGAGTATGAAGAGGCATAGGGCGATGATTCGTTTGCCGTGGGATATGAAGCTGTATATCACACCATAGAGACCGAGGGAAATGAAGCTATGTTCATACCATGTGTTAACGTTAAGCATTGTGGGCGGTTAACAAGAGGCAGGACTCACATATTGATGCGAAGAGCACTATTCAGGGCCGTGCAGAGGCCAGCAATGACGAGATAGGGGTTTGTTTTATGAGTGTGGTGGTCGACCACAGAGTGGTCTGCGATCTTGTGTGTGGCTCGAAGGATCTACTCGTCGTCAGTAGGTGATGTTTTTGGGTCCAGAAAGTGCTCACCATAGCAGAGACTATCGGTTGGATAGCACGGAAGGAAGCATTGAAGTAAATGTTCTCTAAGCCTGCTAGAGAATATAGATATGACGCAAGAAGCATAAGAAGAAATCCGGGCAAGATAAAAGCGATTCCGGCGACAATCCCACCTAAGCGACCAGCCGAGAGACACCCGAAGAACATACATAGCTCCGCTGCTTCTGGGCCTGGCAAAATCTGGTAGACAGCGAAGACGCGTTGGAAGCGCGGGACTGTGATCCATTTTTCTTTAAGCACCAAGTGCTCCTTGAGTAGGGAGATTTGTGCTACTGGCCCCCCCCAGGCAAATAGCCCAAAGTTGTAGAAGAAGAACCAGAATAATCGCGGTAGAGAGAGACGGGGCACATTGGAGTTGTCTTGTAGATCGTGGTCACTAATAATATCTCTTGAACTCGTAGATTGACTCGTTTCTTCCGAACAAGCTGTAGTCTGTTGTGCTTCGATATCAATTTTAGGACTGCGGAAATCCCCATTGTTGGCGTTGCTCCCTGGGACAGGTGTCGAGCTGCGTGACGACTCGACGACGGTGGCCATGGTGACTGGTAGGTGTGAAAGAGAAGAAACAGAACGCTGCCTCCCTCTTTTGCCTGGTGAGCATCAGCGTTTTATGCTGTATACTTTCCTAGGAGGGGGACGGACACATCGAACATGATTGGCGGAGAGGAAAGAGACGGACAATTGGACGATGGTTGGTCATTGATCCGCTGGTTCATATTGGTCTGCTGGAACTTAAGTTCTAAGTGGGTATATTATCTAGGAGTTGATTGGCTCGGTTAATTGCAGCCCAAAATGGCGTGGCCCAATCAACGATGTCCTGTCCGACCCCAAGATCACTCCCCACTTTTCTCTGCTCAAACCATTCCTACTCACCTCATGTCACTGCTAAAGCCCCCATGTGATTAATTTCTCCGAACTTTTCAGGAACGATGTCATGCGATAAGGTAGTGTGCTCGAGTCTTTGCGTGACCCCACTAAATCAGAACCTAGAATACGGAGCGCACGTTGCGCTTGCGAGAGAATAAACGTCGCAATAGAGCCCGTCAGAAGGAATACATGGCCGATCTAGAACGCAGACTGAAAGAGTTTGAACAAGAAGGCATCCAGGCAACTATCGAGATGCAATGTGCATCTAAGAAGGTTGCAGAAGAGAATATTCATCTACGAGAGCTATTGATGGAGATCGGCATTGATCGCTCAATTGTCAACGATTGGATAACTCGGAGGAGGTCATCCAATGATGCAATGGATATAGGTCGAATTCACTGTCATAAAATTGCGACAGGTAACAGTATTTGCAACAAAGGCAAACAAAGAGACCCCTCTAGCGCTCCGTCATCCCAGCCGCAATGCTCACTGCCCTGCAACACGGTTTGCCAATCCAGCAGTTCTCCACTGAGCGATTCTTTCCCTAAATCAGCCGAGCATTCATCAGCCACTACTAAGGACAGTCAAATCCCTGATAGGTTCTCTTGGCCTAGGCGGAATGAAACAGCCTCGGGCAACAGAGATGGGAATAGCAGTCACGACGCCGGACTGCCACCGAGTGAACCAAGTACCCTAGGGGAAGGATCTTCCCCGCTGCCATCTGCTCCTTGTAGGCTCCTCACGCGTCTCGCCGCGAATCCCGGTTCCGACGTCTCGACGATCTTGGCAGGGGCAGAGAGCGAGCACAAACCCGACAACGCAGAAGGCGGTCTGCCTTGCGAGAGTGCATACAAGCTGTTGATGCGGTATGCAACTAGTGAAGAAAAAATGGAGGCTCTCGCTCGGTCTCTCGAAGAGGGTTGCGTTCCTAACTCGGGTGGTGGATGTAGGGTCAAGAATGAGAAGGTATCGCAAGCACTTCTGGACATCTGTCTTTGATAAGTTGGCACTGGAGAAGATATTGTGCACGTTCTAAATTCGGACTAGCGTCACTCTGAACGGCATCCAGAGACCCGCTAAGATTGTTGTATCCGGGTCAAATTGATCTATCTGCACGTTAATCGCAATCCGGCGACGCCTCGTCCATTTTGTTCAATGCAATCAACGCGTCCTGGTCAAAGTAAAGGCTTCAATTGGTTAGCTTGAGACGAGGTTTGCGCCAAATAGATAATAGGGCGGTAGTGTGTTGATGATGGGTAGTGTTGTAGTATTGGTGATGGTTTCTATTAAATGATGCCTCCTGCTTGGGGGTGGACGGTTTGGCAGAGAATTACAATTGTATGGCATTTTCGAGTAAAATACACAAGGCATGGTCCCGCTGCGTCATGTAAAATACAATGTTTATTCTTGGAAATTATGGATCGACCACTATTCCAAATATGAGCTAGCGTCTTTCAAGTTGGGGTCCGCGAATCAAGTCGCAAGAGTGTGGGATTAAAACTGATTTCGAATTCTACTGTAACTTACCTGCTTTGTTCAGTATGAGTTCCCAGGAGTTAACGGATCTCCAGGAATAGATGCTACGTTCCTGGAAATAGAACAGCCCGTCGTCCCGTGACCAACGGGCCAAATATGACGAGGACAGCAATTACTCGCTACGTTCTGCTGCCGAAGCCGCCGAGCGCAAACACGCTGGATATGACGGTCACAAAGAGGGGTCTGGAGAGACTACCCCTAACGCTGAAAGCCAGGCCGACGCCCAAAAGTCTGCACCGCTAAACGTGCGAGGTCATGGAGTATTGTTCCGGTGGGGATCTGCATTCGCTGGTGGTCGCAAAAGGTCAGCTAGAGAAGGCAGAGGCCGACTGCTTCTTCAAACAGCTCATGCGTGGTGCCAATTATATCCATGAAATGGGCGTCGCTCATCGCGACTTGAAACCAGAGAACCTGCTTCTCACCTCCCGCGGTTGCCTCAAAATTTCGGATTTCGGGGACGCTGAATGTTTCCGTTCAGCTTGGGAGAACGATATACATATGTCGAGAACACGTCGCGGTTCGCGCCCCTATGTATCACCAGAACAGTATCTCGACAAGGAATTTGATCCCAGAACAGTTGACATCTGGGCTACAGCTGTGACGTACGTTGCAATGAGAACGGGTAAAATCCCGTGGAATACGGCGACCAATGACGATGAGAGTTTTAGAGACTACATTGCCGATCGCAGAGTTGGAAGGGGCTACTTCCTTATTGACGATATATGCTATGTAAGTATCCTATGTCCTGGTTTTACTGGGCTATGTTCTAATTTCGTAATTATAGGGGGAAAGCCGCCGGGTCATATATTCGATGCTAGATACTAACAACTTGGGTCGACCAAGGGCAATCGAGGTTCTTCGTTCTCAGTGGCTACAGGAGATTGTAACATGTACTGATATCGATTCTGGATCAATTTAACGAGATGGGACACTCGCTGATGTGGATGGCCTAGATTGTAGCCAATAGAGAACACGCTAACCCAGCAGCACAGCAGCAGTGCACGTCCTCCTTGGTGATAACGGCTTTTCAAGTACCTATCGCGAGTCGTCTTGGTCTCGAATCAGCCGCCGTAGCTGGCTTGCGTGCCGTCAGAGAATCGACTCTCCCGCTCGCGGTGAACGGGAACCGGAGTTACCAACCCCGACGCGACCTCAACGTTGCTCGTGACATTCGATGCAGCAGCCTCCTCCAGCGGATTGCCCGATATGACGATGGTGCGCCGGGCATGTCCGGATTCGACATCGCTAGGCTTTCTGACAAGATACTTGCCCAGCACTGGGATCCTGCGCCTAGCTTCTACCGCGCGCGGCTCATCACTAAGGGTCTCGTTTAGCACCCAACCAAAGGTTCTAGGTGCTAGGTATCCCACTTTTCCAAGCGGGATGCTAATCCCATGGACGACCTTATGCAGAGTTAGATTATAAGTCGCTAATAAGTTACGATCAAAGCAACTTACAATGCTACAGACTGCGAGGAACCAGACGACGACCCGAATTGTTTCGCCAAGTCCTTGACATCGCTTCGAGGAACACCGTCCTCGTCGCTCAAATGTTCCTCGATAAACTCTATGCTCACAAAAAGGTAGAAGACGGCGGAGACACCTATAGGCCCAAAGAAGCCCACGAAAATGGCCTGTCTGGCCTCTTCAATCTGGTGAATCCACTTGTGCATGCCAAATACCCAAGGCAGACGTCGCAAGAGGAGAACCAGAACGCCAAGAACAACGAGGCGCCAGGTCGAGATGACGGGGTTGTCGCCAAAGTGGTCCCAGGGCAGGTATGCGCCATACCACAGGAAAATTGTGACATTAAGGAGCATGTCGATTGTCGGCTGCAGGGAGTCGTCCTTGGTTTGTAGCCGGAACCAGTCATCCCATGTAAATGTGTTGCCCGCTATGAAGCAGGCGAGGACATCATCGGTGCCAAGAAGGCCACACGTACCCAGGACGAAGAGGGCGAGGGCAATGGCGAAAACTAGGAAGCTCTCGCGGTCGACGTAGTTGCGCTCCTCTGCCCAATGCAGCAGCTCCTTGCCCACCCAGCCCACCACAGCGCCGTAGAGGATGCTAAGGATGATTGTGTATCCCCAGGTAAAACTGAACCAAAGGCCCATGGAATCACCGACACCACCGGACGTAGCGCCTAAGCCCACGTACTTAATGAGGTAGAGTGCAAAAAAGAGGAACGGGTATCCGAGCCCGTCATTGGTGCCCGACTCGGCAATGATAAGATTCTGGAGGTCTTTGGGGATGTTGTGGTCCGCAAACTTGCCCTTGACGATAACGGCGGAGAGCACGGGATCTGTGGGTGTTACACATGCGCCGATGGCGAGGGCGTGCAGGAAGCTGGGTGTCCTAGCAAAGGCCCAGACGAGCAGACTCGTGGCGATCCACATGGACGTCATGCCCGGGCCGACGAGTAGCAGGATTGACTTCCATTCTTTCTTGAGATATTTGCTGGGAAGTTGGACACCGGCAAGGACCAGTTGGACGCCAAGGACCAGCCGGGAGAAGTTGAGCGTGATGGCATTGAGGTTGTCGCGGCACTCTATGGCTGACACGCCTTTTTGGTTGCACTCGGCATAGTCCCCGGGACGAATGAAGTTTGCTCCATTGGGTCCAAAGGCGACGCCAACCAAGAGCGAAATGACTGTTTCCCCCACAAGTCAGTAATTTAGTGTTACATCCATCCATCAATCCCGTGACGCGTCAGCACGAGAGAGCGACGACGTACCCTGCGACCAGCCGAGCGGGAGCCCCCCGCCGGGGAGGAGGTTGGGGGGTGGGGGGGGGGGTGGTGGGCACACTCACGAGCTTCAGAGAGATAGTAATTCTCCTTTAGAAGGTATGATACGAGGCCAAAGAGGGAGACGAAGCCACCCAGTACGGCAACGATGATGTTGAAATTGGAGAGCTGAAGCGGGACCGCCCAGATGTTGTGTTCCATCCCGGCGGGACAAGGAGATATCAGGAAATATGCTAGTGGAAATGACGGTGCAGCAGAGGGCTAACGAGGCAGAGATAATGGCTCGCTTTTCCAGGACGATATCGATGAAGAATGGTTAATCATTAGAAAGGTTGGCGGAGAGGCCACCAAGACATTAGCGTGGGAGTATGATACTACGGATAGCCAGTTCCTCGTGAAATTGATAGATTACGCTGGACAGCTCCATTTATTTACAATAAAATCGGTGTTTCTCCAAGTTCTCTTCGCCAAGAATCCCCCGGACGATATGATCTTCGTCAACAAGCTTCCTCGCAGAGGATCGCTGCGACAACAAGACCTCTAGCGACGTGCAGGCTGCAGGCACCTACCTCTTCGTGGTGTTGGGACCAGTATTCGAAGAGTGTGATGGACCTTTTTGGCAGAAAACACACAACTCTGTGGTCGGTGAGAGGTGCCTTCACAAATTCTCTTGCTTGTTAATTTGAATTTGGGAATCAATGTTGACCCTGGAAATGTCAAAAGCAGTTATGGGGACTCCAACCTAACTCCCACCTTTCCTTTTCTGGAAAACTGAAATATATCTCTGGAACCTTCACGTTCCTGGATGAACATGAAATTGGTTTTGGGAACACACGGGCTGGATCTGGGAGATGTTGCACTCCTACAACCCTAATTATGGGCCCTAGAGTCAATTTTTTCCTCCGAAGGTCGAGAAAAGTGTTCACAAGACACCTTCACCAGACCTTCGCACAAATCTGAGTCATTCGATCACTCCCAGAAGGCCGAGCTATAGCCACGGGAACCGCACTCAAGCCTCCAGGAATTAATGAAGTTGTCAACGGGAACATGGGTTTCATTCCCTAAGGTGTAGGTAGAAGGCTCCAAAAGCTACGTCGGGTTTCCTAAGGCAAGAGAAAGGTCCAATATTTGTGTTCCCAGGGCTATTAGAGCTGTTAACGGTAGCGTGACTGGTTTCCTGAAAGTGGATATGGGGAGTTTATGAAGGGGGTTCACCCTGGTGTGCTGTCAACGGTTCACTATTAATTACTAGCTACTACGTCGAGTCGGACAGGCATTTCATAACTCACATGTTCCAGTGGTCAGTACCAGGGATGAAGAAACGGGAAATAGCCCAACATGCACAGATCTGGTGAAATCGCATCGTCTTCCGGATCAGTGAAATTTCAGACATGTCAGGCTGAGATTCACATACCCGTACCATGAACATTCGCGCTTTTGCCTTGGGTATGCATATGGAGGCGAAAATTACAGTGGGTCAGCGATGTAATGTAGAATAGCTTTTTGGGCTCCTCGACAATGTTAATAATGAAACCGCTACGAGGTCTTGGTTGGATAGAGTTGCTAATTATACTGAGGATCTTCGTCCCAAATGAAACCAACTTCAAGCTCTTTATCAGGCCCCAAATTCTTAGTTGATCTTTCGCAACTACAATAGTCGAACGGTCCCTTTTATAACGGCCTGTTATAATGGCACAACATTATCATACAGAATTTGCGAGCAAGACTCAAAGACTTCCCTCAGTCAATCTTGGTTTGAACCTCATCCCTATCTAGGTGATCTTCTCCTAGGTGTTCGCCTGGGAGAACAATGGCACGGTCAAGCTTGTAGGGCAATCCACGGTGACGGCCTCGGATCATTATCATACAAACGACAAGCTTGCTGAAAACGGTGAACTTTCCAGATAGAGATGTAGAAACGGTTGGATACCCAAGACTAAGCCCAACGTTGCCACTGCGTCGAAATTAGTCAACGCAAAAGGAGTGAATACCACATGGATAACTCACTAAGCCGAGACAACTTCGAATAACACAGAAAATACAGAAAAGGCCTGGGATCGGTTAAATAATATTATCGCAAGATTTGAGATCAATCACTTACTGGAATTGACGTATCTGCGATCTTACCGGCTTCGGCGACGCAGATGCAAAAGCAGCCGAGAAAAATGTACCACAAGTCGAAGGTCAGTTGGTTCTGAATATGATTGATAATGTAAGACCGGCCGTTATGCTCGTCCATGTTACCGTCAGTAGTATATACACCCAGCGTCCTTTCTTCATATACATTGGAAGCTCTGATGCTAATGGCAATCGGAAAAATTGCAATATACATCATGACCACCAAGCTGAATTGGACTGCTGGGCTCACATCAGCCAAGTTAAAAGTCGATGTACCCGTATGACGCGACGATGCGGCTTGGAAAATAGCAGCGAGAACTCGAGGACCAGGTGCGAGATTATTCACGGCGGGATTGTTCAAGTCCAGCACAATAATAAGAATAACATCGATCGAGTTCATAAGCAATAAGATTCCAAAGAGAATCCACGTCGGCCCGCTTGGGAAAAGCAGTGTATAACACCGTCGTGGATGATCTAGCAGGAATCTGAGCGGATCCTTAAGCGAGGATTTCGCCGGGCAAAACTTGTAGAAAATCCAGATGATAAGTCGAAGAAGGCACGGATAACAAGTGTTCCCGGCAAATGCAAGGAAACTCATAAGGATCATTGGGAAGGTCGCATCTTGAAACGAAATCATCGAATCTGGCGTTAGAGTAAAGCCAAGGTTGTCAATCATCGTCTGAGCGGAGTAAAACCCCCTATCGCGCGGTAAACGAAATAAGCCACTATATCGCTGATTATGGTGGACGGAGCCGACTTACCACCAAACATTTCCTTGTCCACATTCAGCAAGGTAGTCACGGTATTTCGGATCCGCATGCAGAATCCACCCCACAAGGCAGATTGCACCGAAGAGATGCAGACCAAAGAAATATCCAACGACAATTTTTAACAGGAGCTTCAAGCTTCGATACTCGATACCGCCGAGTGTTTCCCGATCTTTGGCAGACAGATTATGGAACTGAGAGTTCCGGCCTATTGTAGCTTGTGAAGACATATTCGGCAAATCGAGCTGCTTTATGTCCCTCCGCTTTGTTGTTGGCATCCCTCGGTCAGAGCTAGAAGAGCCTCCCAAAATAAACACGGAGGTTACAACTCGCTCAAGGGTGTGAGTACGAGACTGCATGCTTCTAGTAGTCGGTTGACGCATAAGGACTTTCTCGGTTCGTCCTTTTATGAACCAAGTTAGCGAAGCGATTAACTTGGAGTTACGTTTAGGCGCGCCACCTTATCATGACTTACCATCATCTTCATCATGAAGCCTTTCATCAATCTCTGAAAACGAGGCACCTGTATCGTATTCGTAAGAAACGGAGGAAGATATGAGCCTGATATTTATATACCTCTTTCACGTCTCCACGGAGGCGGAATATACAGAGCTTTATCCTTGTCGGAGGGCGGCCGATGGTCTTCAGCGAATGTAATGGTTTGCTTTGTCGGATTGATATTCGAAACCGCCGTGCCATCGGCTTTCGCATCGTTCAATTCCAGGGAAATCCTGGTCTATGAGTTAACACCTATTACGTTTGAGAGTCTGCTATGTTGATCGAAACCAACCTCGAAGATTTGTCCCGAGTCTCAGCTCGCGCCCTTTCTTTATCCGAGTCGTCTATTTCGTCGCTGCTAAATTGATCGTTCGGGGCTTCATCATCGTTGCTACTCAAACATCTTTTGTGCTTCAACTGTGCCTCTGCGCCTTGTTCGGGGGGAACCTCTGGCCTCAAAAGATGCGGGGCTATATTGTGGAGAAGCAGGTTAGTTCTCGATGATGGCGTTGAGTAGGGGGGTAGAGGTGGAAGACTTCTAACCGATTGCTTTGAGACGCTGTTCAAACCACCGAACCCGAAATACAATTACGATGATATTGACGAATCCCAAATTTCCCAGGATCGGAATGAGGTATAGGTACACCTGTTGGTAGGTCTTCAAAGATTTGACGTCGACACTTGACACCCATGGAAAGTCTTTGTTTAGCCGACTTATGAGAGCGAAAAAAAAGGAATAAAGAATACTCACGTGTTCAGACCCGACTCTGTCGACGCGCTGGCTCCGAAAAAATAAGCATCGACAGCTTTCAGATTACCATAAGGATAGATGATAACCAAGCTCAAAACGCTAAGGGTGATAATCCACGCGTCTGCGAAGAGGAATTAGAAGGGGATATTGTATAAATGCCTGTGGACGTACAGTGCAGGGCAAGAAAGTTTATCGGTGGCTTCCACATGGCACAAAACTCGCAGGAATGTTTCACGGATAATTCCAAGGGTCCTGCCAAATTCCATTATATAGTCGCAGGCTTATCGCATTTTGAAAAATTACCGGGTACCACATAAACTAGCGCGATGAAAGAATTTGAGTGAGGGATTTGCTAGGCCAATCAAAGTTTGACCCTGGGTCGCTGCGTGCGGCTAGGCTGTCAACTCGCTTCCGTGGTTAGCGCGCTTCGAGATCAAGCAGCGAGGCTGAGCATCACATAGAAAATCTTACTCCGTACAATCAAGTCAGCTGCCCGGAATCTATTTTAATATTCTAGTGATATCATTTGCCGAAGTGTCTTTTCCATAGCCCACTGGTAGGTAACTTCTTTTTCTCGGCCTTGTGAAGGCTTTTGACTAAAAAAGCACCAATCACTCCTGTATTTTCACCCGATACAATGGAGGGCTACTAGGCCCCGCCTCTTTTATATCGAGCAACAAAAGATAGCTAGGTGAAGAAACGTATCGATTGTTGGCTTTGGAGCAAGTCGTCCTATTTAAGAGGGGGGTTTTACATCACAGCGTCTAAACGACCTTCTCACCACTTTCAACAGCCTCATGTCTAAACATTTAAACACTTGAATTTTAATTGCTACAGCATCACCATCTCCGGTTTTCCTCTAATATTTGTTGAACTTGCAATTAGGCAGGCCTTTATGTCGCCTGGACCAGTTCATTTAATCTGATCGAGAGACTGTCATCAATTAATTGAGAATCAACGGTAAGCCGTGACAGCAGTCCCTCAACTACCTCGGCCCTCACAAACAAATGGGGTGTGGTATTGAAGCGAAGCTGCACTAAGTTTGCAGGTCTGTAGGCGCAACTACTGTAAGTATGGAGTATAATTGCTCAGTCTCGGTCCGGCCGAATTATTACCCGGCGAGCATCTTCCGCTAAGCAAGAACCCCTTCCTTTTCTGCTCTCCAGGGTGTTCTTCGTTCGCAACCGCACTCGGAACTCTCCCACTCATTTTTGTGATTCACCTTACCCCCAACTGAAGCCGACGACGATCGTCACGTGGCTCGCGAAGGCTTCTGTAACTTTCGAGTAGACCTCGCCACGGCCCATGAGGCCCATGGGTTTTACCCATATGGGCGGCCCATGGGCCCGCATTGGGCTACTTCTACCTGCCCATGGGCGGGCGGGCCGTGTTGAGATAAATGATTGATTATTGATTGATTGACTTGTTTACAGAAGAGGGGTAGCCCGTCTTTATATCTCCGACCCTAATCCACTCCATAAGCTTAGCCGCCGTGATATTCAACACTCCCACTCGATGGCAACCATCACCAAGGGAGCCAATGACCATTCATCACGGTTGCAGCGGGCCCCATTAAAACCTTTAAAAAACCCCTTTTTGGGGGAAAAGAAGGAAAGGGTACCCTTGCAGCTCAGTCTCTGTTCAAGGCCAGTAAGGTGTGGTCATCACTCAATACCAAGTCCTCTCCGAAACCATTCAAATCGTTGTCGCGCAAGAGGCTTGGTGAACCCATCGGCAATTTGCTCGGTAGTTGGAACATACTGCAGTTCTACCGTTCCAGCGTCTTGCACCTCTCCTTGCCACTTGCGTTGGATTTCCATATGCTTTGTGCGGGAATGGTATTGCGGGTTCGAGGACAGGGCGATGGCTCCTTGGTTGTCACCACAAATGATCGTTGCGGTTCTTCCTTGGTTCATGTTTAACTCATTTAGAAGTCTTCTCAACCAGATTGCTTCTTTGGTTGCTTGTGTCTGGCCTAGGAATTCAGCTTCACAGGTCGAGAGGGCAACGACGCTTTGGCGCTTCGATTGCCAACTAATTGCTCCACTCCCGATATTGAAAAAGTATCCAGCTGTTGAACGTCTAGTGTCGCGACATCCACCCCAATCTGCGTCTGTAAAGCCTTTCAGCATCTGGGGCTGACCCTTGTACGTGAGCCCGAGGCCTTTTGTGCCGTTGAGATACCGCAGGATGCGTCGAGCAAGTTTCAGGTGTTGTGGCCCAGGATTCGCTAGATGCCTGCTTGCCATAGAGACGGCATACGCGATGTCCCCCCTAGTCCCAAGCATAATGTACATCAGAGATCCGACAATGCGTTGATATAAGATTCTTTGATCTGGAGGACAGCTGTATCCTGGATTATTCTCTGGAAGTGGTGAGGTTTCTATCGGTGTGCTGACGGGAGCGCCGTTGCTGATTCCGAACTGGTGAGCGACCTTGTCAATGTACGCTTCTTGACTTAGGTACAGTATCCTGTTTTGACGGTCTCGCTGGACAGACATCCCGAGATAGTAGCTGCATGGTCCTAGATCTGTCATTTGAAAACGGTTTCTGAGGCTCCGCTTGATCTTCTTTATTTCCGCAATGCTTGGCCCCACGATCAGGAGGTCATCGACGTACACCGCGATATACATATTGCTCCGGACGAAGATTCCAAGATCAGCACTGATTGGCTCGAAGCCGAGATTTCGTAGGAAATTTGTAAGGGTCTGGTACCAGATCCGAGGAGCTTGTTTTAGGCCATAGAGTGCCTTTCGAAGTTTGCAGACCCTTGATGTGCCGTCGGTCATGTGGTGAGGCTGTTCGACGTAGATCTCGTGGTCTATGTACCCGTACAGGAATGCCGTTTTGACATCCATTTGCTCAATCTCTAGATCTAGGGCCGCCGCGATTGCGAATAGAGCTTTGTAGCTCATTGGCTTAACAACCGAGGCAAAGGTTTCGTCATAGTCGATACCCTCTTCTTGTGTAAAGCCTCTCACTACCCATCGGCTTTTGTAACGGATGACTTCGCCATGCGGTCCTCGTTTGAGTTTGTAGACCCATTTTCCACTGAGAATCCGCCGATGTTTGGGAGGATCAACAAGCTCCCACGTCTTGTTTTGGTTGAGCGAGTCCACTTCTTCAAGCATTGCTCGTTCCCATTCAAGCCAGCTTGCATCGTTCTTCGCTTGATGCAGAGTCTTTGGCTCAAAAGATTCTGTTTCCTTTGCAGCTACTGTTAAGAATGTTGGGATGACGTTCTCTTCAGGTATATTCATTAACGCAAGCTCTTCTTCGCTGTCACTAAAAGTGTCTAGTGTGACGTGCGGAGCCCAAATTTTGAGTTCAGGGTGGTGTTCTAGTGCTTCTTGTCGCACTTCATGAACTGGGCGGTCAAGTTGGAGAACTGGATATCGTTGCCATTCTCCTGAAACTTGACCTTGTTGAACGTCGTCTTGTTGCTGGTCGCCGCCGGGTGGTGAGTCATTTCTCTGGATGATGTCTTGTAAATCATCTGCAAATGATCCAAAGGTATCATCACTCCGTGTAGGCGACAAGGTCCTGTCTCCCTGTACAGCAACAGATGGCTGCGAGCCATCGTCACTCGATTGAGACGACGCTGGTGTCTGCGAGTCCTCGTCACTCGACTGGGTTAGCACTCGTGAGTTATCGTTACTCGACCGAGGCAGTATGTGCGAGATATCGTTCCTCGACTTAGGTAGGGCTCGCTCTGGTGGTGCCATTGACAACTGGCGCCCAGAGGCGGGCACGGATGCTTGCCGTATGCCTACTGACGGTTGATTTATTAGTCCCACCGTCTTACTCCCCCCTGCGGCAGCAGCCGTTGCCTCAGGTAAGCCGTCTCGTCTGGCTCCCACATCTTCTATAGTCTGTGTGGAAGGAGCTTTAAGGACTTCGTGAAATTCAGCGTTCGGGGTCCCAATGATTCTTCCGTCTTCTAGCAGGATACGGTAGTTGGTATTTCCCTCATAGCCTAGTAAAATGCATGGCCTAGTTCTTGGCTCTGTGAGCTTCTTCCTCTGCTTGGGTGGGATCAAGTATTCCCCTTTGGATCCGATCACTCTGAGTCGTGATAGGTCCGGCTTGTCGCCGTACCAGGCTTGATACGGAGTCATGTTGAGCTTTGATGACGGCGACCGGTTGGAGAGGAAGGCTGCGGTTCGAGCAATTTCTGGCCAGAATTTAGGTGGCAGCCCCGCATGTGCTAGCGTGGGTCCAACCCGATCATAAATTGTCTTATGGGCTCTCTCGGCAACCCCATTCTGCTGGTGTTGATCAACGCCTGTGACCTCGGCATGGATTGCCCGTGAGAACAGTATGAACTTCATCTCTTCTCCCACTTGCTCAGGGATCCGGTCGAGGCGTATTCGTCTACACTTCCGTTCAGGGCGTTCGTTATGATCAAGGAAGAAACGTAGTGACTCTATGACAAATTCTTGTCGTCGTGGTATAGGGACAATCTCTACCCAGCCCGTGAAGTCGTCGACGACTGTGAGCCAATAGCGACTGCCGTCAAGGCCCTCGTCAAATGGCCCTGCAACATCAATATGGAGAAGTTCCATTGCATACTCCCCTTTTCTGCTCCGCCCTGACCGGTTGTGGGGCTTTTCAATCATTCGTCCCTGGAGGCATGGGTTGCATGGTTGACGTGGTTCCATGTCCCGGATGCCGTGGGCCTGGTTCTTAAGCCGTTGTAGGTTCGCGTCGCTCAGGTGAGCCAGCCGGTTGTGCCAAAGAGTCATTTGTGGACTAACATGGTAAGAGGGAAAGGTGAGATTGGTCCATAGATTGAGTGCGTAGACTCCATGATATTGGCTGGCAGTGTATAGGTTCTTTCCGTTTAATTTGTTGCGAATAGTAGCATTTTGGCTTGAGAATTCCACCTTCGCTCCTCGTTTGAGAAGCTGGAGCACCGATATGAGGTTTGCGTGTGCAGATGGGACATAGAGGACATTATCAAGCACAAGCCATTTCCTTCTGCCTCGTACATTGCACAGGACATTGACCGTTCCCACTCCCGAGGGAGTCGTTGAGGCATCGACACTCCTCAGTGGTGGTCCATGGTACTTTTTCATCATTACAAATCTCGAGGCGTTATTGCAAACGTGTTGAGCACATCCACTGTCAACGATCCACGCATCACGGATTGAGAGGATTTTTGTAGCCATCATTGTGGGGATGTGGTCGAACAGAGCGAAGTTGCCTTCAACATCCTTTCCGAATGCTTTATTAACATCTTCTCCGGAGGCTTTTGTCACCATGAAAGTGGGCTTCTTTGGATCCCTTGGGCCACCGACATTGTCACCTTCGTCATCCGTGGAGGGCCGCCTCTTCAACGCCTTGCGTGTACCAGTATGTGAGTTGCCTGGATTTGACTTGTGGCCCTTTCCGTCTCTCTTTTGATCCTTCAGTCTTGGGTTCTTGCTGAAGCATCCAGAGTCCACGTGATAAGGTTTGCGGCAGAATGAGCAATATGGAACGTTATCGATCTCGATTCGGCATGTCGTTCCGTCGGATGACGGTATGACCTTCTTGTCACCTGGTCCTCGGATTATAGCGAGAGCAGGAAGTGCCTGCGCTTCTGTTGGTTGTTTGCGCAGCTGCCCCTTTCTATGTTCTTCTTCAATTGCCTTGTTTTCAATGTAGTCGAATGTGGGCGCCGCTTTGATGATGTTTCCATTTTCGTCCCTTTCATTAACAAGGTCCATCTGCCTGAATATATGATCGCGGAAGCTTTCATACTCAGATCCTAGCGCGTGCATGAAGAAGTAGGTACGCTCAATTTCGGACGTTACGCAGTCAGGATCGAGAAGGAGTTTTTCAGCATGGATCTTCCTGATCTCAGCTCCAAGGGCTTGGGCACTTCCGCACCTTTCTCTTGTGAGGGACATAAGCCGCCGCTGAAGATTGACGTATGTGCCGGTACCTTCTGGTTTGAAGCTGTCTTTAACTGCCTTTAAGAGTGCGTGGACTCGAGAGATCTCAAAGGCGCTGATCCTTTGTGCCGCATTGTGTGTCAGCTTTGCCGTGATCATCGCAGAGTAGAACTTTTGGCGATGAGTCCATTTCCGTGCTTCTTCTTCCTCTATCGGTGGAGTCGTTCCATCGTCGGCAACGGCCGATATCCGAATGAACTCATTGACCTTCTGATTCCACTTAAACCAGTCACTGGCATTATCAAGTATTGGAATGCTATTGTAGAATGCATTTAATCCAAACTGCTCAAATTTCGCGATGTCAGTCATGGTGTAGGTGGACGCTCCTCTGAACTGAAAAATTCTGGACTTGGTCTGTCGTCGGGCAGACTGGAAGTAACGGAGGAATCGTGGTCTGAAGGGCTGAGGGAACGCGCTTCTAAACCAAAAATTTCCAGGCTTGATGCGGCACTGGGTAGACTTGGGACGACGGAAGGACTTCGGTCAGATGGATCTGGCGAAGGCGATTGGGATGGAGGAAGGTAGTCTGTGTCTGGTGCCCCGTCCAAATCCAAGTGTTTTCTATACGACTTGAAGAAGTGGGGAAAGCGAAGCCGGTCGACAGGGTGTCGTGACAGATTCTCGAGGAAGCTTTGACACCTTTTTGGCCGAAGATTGTATCGGTTTATCCTGTCAACAGGAGCAAGAAGCCGGTCGTCCTCCTCACGCCTTAACGTAGTAGATCTGTGAGCTCCAACGTTGTCTTTAGGCTGGGGCACAGGATGAGGATGCGTGGAGCTTTCAGTAGTATCCTTAGATAAAATAATCGGACGAGAGACAGGTATCGGAATATAAAGATGACAAGGTCCAAGGGCAGAGCACGTTAAGTTAGTGTTAGAAGCCCTGTGACGCTTTGAAACAATTGACGCTCGATTTTTGCGTTCTTCAGCAGATAGACGAGAGTAGGCTTTGCGGACAGCGTCAAAGGATAACGACGGGAAAAATGATTTTCGAATTTGTAGGGAACTCCAATGATGAATCTGCCGGAAGTGTGAAAGTAGATTGAGTTCTCTGTCTGTCCAACTGTGTCTATATGGTCTCTTCTGATACCGAGGTGGTGCTCTCTTTTGATGTAGAGACGACATTTTAGAGACGTATTCTGAAACTCGCTGCGGGAACCATATAACTTGTCTAAATTCAATTCCTCGTATTGAAGTGCGCTTTTCGTTATGGTGACGAATCACAGATATCGGCATTATCTCTGAGACACCATGATATCTGTCACACTGTGATCACAGTAACGAATCAGGTGTCGGCATTATCTCTCGAACACCGTGGTATCCGTCACACTGTGATCACAATCACGAATCGCAGTTGTCAGCGTTATCTTTGCAACACTATGGTGTCTGTCACATGTGATATTGTGATTTCTGGAAGGAGGAAATTCAGTTCATTTCATTCTTCGAGGGTCTTCATGCTCATTTCAGCATGTCCGCAGTTCCTTGACGGTGTTAATCAATCGATTCAATTTGATAGACCTATCATTTCAAGTGGAGACTTAGTCTTTTAAATGAAATTCTCAAGTGTTGCGTGAGCAATCCGGGCTCATAACCTGTTGAGATAAATGATTGATTATTGATTGATTGACTTGTTTACAGAAGAGGGGTAGCCCGTCTTTATATCTCCGACCCTAATCCACTCCATAAGCTTAGCCGCCGTGATATTCAACAGGCCGTTTGACTGTCGGCCCATGGGCTTTTGATGGGCGGCCCATGGGCCTTCAAAAAAGTAAATATAGAATCCCCGTGACTTGCACAATTTATGCGTATTCCGCCTGTATTTTATGATATTGAATTGTATCGTGTGGATGAATTTTCATGGATATTGTGTACACTTCAACTTGATTCTAAGTGTCATTTAGAGTTCGCACCATATTCATCGTTATTAAAACCAAATATCTATCAGTTAAATTAGCTACATATCAACCTCATATCCATCTAAAAGCCTCGAGCGTATCCGACGCCTTTTTGATGGCTCACGCTGAGTACTTCTTTCTTCAAGAATTGCTGGACCAACGGGAAGGTCGTCATCTTCATCTTCTTCTTCGTCTCTATCTTCATTTTCTTTCCCTGCTCCTAGGTCTTCTAGTTGCTCCGTAGGCGTATCATTTCTTCGCCTTTTACAGGATGTTCTCGGGGCATTGGCGTCAAAAGCAATCCCATCCTCAGCAGAAGGGAGATGATCCTCCTCTTCATCATCACTGATCAATTCATTCAGATCATCATGCGTAAACTGAGCATCGTTCTCCTCTGCTGCTATCTCTTGTTCTTCCTTTGTGAGGAAGTCCTTTACAAAAGCCAGCTGTTTCTCTTCAATGTCGAACCGGGTAGCACACATAAACATCATCAGATCTTCAATTGTTGTAGCATTCAGTGATCCACGACGATAGTGACAGATATCCCGAGCAGAGTTGAAGAGCCGCTCAACACCTGCACCGGTAGCTGGAATAGAGAGAATATCGCGTGCAAGGCTTGCTAGCACCGGATATTGGCGCTCATTTTCTCTCCAGAAAGTAAGAGGATCAACCTCAACGGTCCCTGAATTGCATCAATACTAGTATTACGGTGTCTAAAAAAGAAGGAAGAAGAACCTACCATTTTTAAGGTACTGTGAAAGCTCATCATCATGCTGTGGGGTTGGTATCGATTGATGGTTTCTTGGCCTTGTAAGAAGGAATTGAAGTCTTGAGCGCTGAGTCACCGGTGACTGAGCGATAGGTGTTGATTGACTACCATAAAGCCGTCGTTGGTATGGTTTTAGCTGTTCCTTCAGGCTGTTATGGTATTCTGTCCGCCAATAATGATTCTTGTCCGCCCAAGCAGCTTGCTCGAAAAAGCCAAGCTTGTATTGAGGCGCAAGGATAGTACCAATTGCGTAGAGGTTATTATGAGTCTCAGCAATCTTGTTATAGTACTGCGAGAGCTTGTCTTTTGCTGCGTAAAGTGCGTCGACCATCAATCGTTTCCAGGCGACTTGCTTTGGTTCAAGCTGGCCAATTGAGATTTCAAGATGGTTAAATAGCTGGCTATAGATCCCAAAGACGCTATGGATTGTAGCGTCTTTCGTCTGGGAAAGAGCAGCCGTAAACTCGAAGAAAGGTTTCGTAAGGTAAAGAAGGTAGTCGATTTGACGCCACTCCTCTCGATCCAACATTAAGTGGGGATGCCCGTAATGTGAGCAGAACTCATCAAAGATCGGCTGCAATCGTTTTGCGCGTCGAAGCATTAGAAACGTCGAGTTCCAACGAGTGCGTACGTCTTGAATCGGAACCAGTTTCGGTTCTTCTGTCTGAAGACTCAAGAAAGCATCTCGGCGTTGTGGACTTCCATTGATGAAAACTGCTAAACCACGAAACTTTGTAATAAATCAGTAGAGCGACAGCGAAGCGCCGTGGAATATGATTTACATTTTCTAGTGTATTTGCAATCTCTTTATTTCGTTGACTCGATCGAAGCGCTTGAGACCGACTCTCCGACCACTCTCTTTCCACTACTTGATTTTTTGGATTGGCTTTGATCCGACTAAGAAGCTTATTGAGGCTGAGCTGAATCACATGTGCGATACATGGAATGCGGATTATAGTAATCTGCTCATCAAGCTCGAGTGCCTGAATTGACTCCTGGATACTAGTGATCAATGTGTTGTTGTTTGATGCATTATCGGTCGTTACGGCCAGCACCCGATCGACAATTTGATGTTGTTGGAAGATTTTCAAGAGGACCGCGCTTAAATTAGCACCTGAGTG